>SNQJ01S0106122.1:36394-46401 GCA_010110895.2 Picea sitchensis | reverse complement strand
AGATATGGAAGAACATGACCAAATCAGTCTTGTAGCGATTTGGCATTGCAGCGATGTACTTTTGATCTTTTGAACATAAATAAAGAAGCCTCCCCCACAGAGAAAAAGGCCCGGAGACGTAGGCAAAGTTGTGCCGAACTCCGTTATCAATCTGTGTGTTATGGTTTGCTGTCTATTATTTCATTTCAGATCTGCATATGTGTATATGGCTGTTATAATTCCTCTTCTTTCCTCATTCTTTCACTAAGTTTTTCTCAAATGGTTAATTAACGCATGCAAAATTAAAACTCAACCATAGTCATTAAAAGATCCTACGGATCATTATCCCCCGTCTCTTTTTTTCCGATCTATCTACATGCAATGATGTGATATTATTAATAACTTGAGTGTGATTACATTGTACAAGGATAAGCACATTGACCTATTTTCATCCCGACTCACCATCCAAATAACCACACAGGCTCTATGGACTCAAATACATATACATACATACATACATGCATACATACATGCATGCATACATACATATATATTAATTCAATGCGAATTTCATGGTAGTCCTTGTGCATTTACTTGAGTGCACACAAAACTGTGGAATATGAACACTCTTCCATTAATGTGCAAACCACGCACACTTACATAGGTGTGCACAACACTATGAAATGTGCACACCCTTTCTTTGATAACAATCCTCATGCATTACTTAGGTGCGTGCAAAACCAAAACTTGGTGCCAATGGCTCACCATCCTATATGTAGATTTAAATTTACAATTGGTACCAACGACTCACCAGCCTATATGTACAATTACAAATGGGGTTCAGATTAGGTTCATTACATTATCTTTCTTCAACACCTTTATTTTCTTCAGTGTCTGATTTTCTACCAGAGCCTTAAACTCTTTAAATTTATGAAATACATCATAATTATTTCTAAGAAAATAAATCCATGTGTTCATTGAGAAATATTCTATGAATGAAACATAATACACACATTTACCTAGTGATGGAACAGACACAATTCGAAACACATCATTGTGTATCAACTCTAAGATCCCCTTTGATATTGTAGCACAAGATGGGAATGCTACTCAATTTTTTTTACCATATATGCAATGTTCATAGAAATTAAAATTCAAGGTGCAACTAGAAATACCATCAACCATACATTTACTTTGTAATGTTCGAAGGCCTTTTTCTCCAAAATGGCCCAATTTTTTATGCCACATCATGGTCCTCTTTCCAAGGCCAGTATGGATCAGATCTTCTTTATTTATATGCTCGGTGAAAAAAGAATTGTTACACCCATGAGTACAAGTTCTTCCTAATAACTTGTACATATTTCCACACCAAACTCCCTTCATCAACACCATTTCTCCTCGTAACATCTCGAAGGTTCCGTTCCCAATAAAGTATCCACACCTACATCATCCAACTTACTTACATATATTAGGCTCTTGTCTAGATCTGGAATGTGTAGAACTCTAGGGAGAGTTATAATCCTTCCATCTTTCAGCAACAACTTAGCCTTTCCACGTGCTATGATTTTTCTTTTAGAGTCATATCCTAGGAAGACATCACCATCATCATACTTTTCAAATTCATTAAACCACTACTTGTGAGGGGTCATATGAAATGATGCACCTAAGTTAATCAACCATACATCATGATATACATGTGTATTAATAGATGCCAAGTAAACATCACATCTTTCTTATGTGGAGGTTTTTTCTTCTATGGAAGAGGTATCATCAAATCCCTTTCCTTTATCAACATTCTTAGACCTGCAATCTTTCTTATAATTCCCATCTTTACCACATTTCCAACATTTCCTAAAATATTTTCATGGGGATTTAGATCTACCTTTAGATTCATATCTCCGTCCCCCCCAAGACTTAATTTTACTCCTATCTTGGGGGCGACCTCTTAAAAATAAAACATATATTTTGGACAAAGACTAAGCTAATTTGGGAGTAATCTTTTCCTAGTTTAGCTTTTCAAACAAAAAAATAGACCCGAATCTGGTCAAATTTTCAAGGGTAATCCGAGTTTCTTATGGATCAATGTTCTATGCATTTCAGAACCTTACTCTAAAGGTTATGTTTCATTTTAAACCAACCCAAATGTTCAAAAACCATATTACAGTTTTGGATTGACCAGAAATTTAAAAGCTAACCATTGGAAAATCTACTGGAAAACAAACTACTAAAAAACCTACCAAAATTACTCCCAAATTAACCCACTCCAAAAAAAACCTACCAAAAATAACTAGAAAAAAAATTACTCCAGAATTAACCCAGTCCCACTTGAAATAGGCGATGTCATAGAAATGCATGCACAGACATATACAATGCGTAAGGCTGTAGGATGAACATGGCTGAAATGCATGCCATACATATATATACTCAGTATGATGAGCATGACCGTAATGATATGGATGCAACGGATAAGGTGTTCGAGAAGTTTGTGGTAATGGAGTGTGTCGTGAGAAAATAAAAAATGCTCAAGTTGTTCAGAGAAAGCCGGCACAACTTGCATCTTATACCCGGTGAAACGTCTGATAAAGTCATGGAGGTGAATTTGGCGGAGACACGCAAGTTGCAACCATTGCTTGTTAGGTGTTTTTATTATTGCAGCCGCCAAGCCATGCAAGTTGCAACCATTAGTTCTTAGGTATCTTTGTTATTGACGCCGCTGAACCATGCAAGTTGCCCGGCACATTGTCGGTATTATTTTAATTGCGTTGTCGACATCTCCGACTAACACCGACAATATCCTCGGCCATATTTTTTTAAAATTACAGTGGAAAACCTATCCTAACTAGTTGTCAATTATGATTAGGATTGTCATTATTTGCGGATATCGGAAAATGTTTATTTGTTGTTATCGGAAAATGTAGGTTGGTTTCATGCGAGGAAAATCATAGCACATGAAGTAATTTTAACAGTGGGGAGGATAGTCATTATTCGATGTTATTACAATTGCAGGTTGTTATTCAAGAGAAATCACTGTAATGAAATAAATGGATGGTAGTTAGTAAGGTCATAGTTTAAACGTTTTACTTTTTGGTGTTTTTTGGTTATATTTTTGGGGAATATTTGCTTGAAAATCCAGTAAGAAATTGTTAGATTAGTGAATTTGAGAGATTATTTTTGTATAATCTCAATGTTTCAAGGGTTTTTCAACATGCTGAATTCATTTTGAACAACAAAAAATAATGATTTCATGCAGATTTATATAGTCAAATTTAAGCTACAAAACCAAAACCTGCCAAAAGATTTTGAGTTTTAGGTTGTTAACTTATTTACAAAGTAGAAGAGTTTTGAGTTTTAGGTTGTTAACTTATTTACAAGGTAAAGAAGTTGTTAACCAAACAAAAACTTTTAATTAATATTTCAAATAGAACAAAAATTTTATTTCAATAAATTTTATATTTTTTTAATTATGATAATTTGAATTCTGATTTAAATCAAAATTGCAATTTCATGGTGAAAATTTACCATTTGCGTAAAAACTTGTTGGACTATTTATGGAACATAGTAAGGAGGAAAAAGTTAAAAACAGGGGATATTTAATCTAGAAATTAATTTAGCATAAATCAAAATTTATAAATTTAACATTTTATGTAAAAATTTATTTATTATTAATAAATAGAATAATTATTTAAAAAAATAATTATAATTTTTTTTTAAAAATAATAAAATTTTTTAGTCATTAATTTAATTTTTTAAATAATAATATTATAATTAAATATAATTGATTTTATTAAATATAATGATAATGTTTCAAAATTACCAAAGTATTGATATAGGATATATGGACTAATCTTTAGTTGATTGGATTTTTTTAAGTATATCGTTCAACTACAAAGAATTTTAAACTTAAATCAAGTGTATCAAATGAAACTCTTTAAAACTAACAATGTTAATAAAATTTCACAATATGTAAATGTTTAAATACAAAAGTTTATACTCAAATTTTTTATTAAATTAAAAAAATATATTTAACTTCATTTAACCTAACCATTATTTTTAACCAGTAGGCCCACTCAGTTTGTATTTTTTTCTTTTTACTATTTTTAAGGTTTGTATTCTTTTCTTTTTACTATTTTTAAAGTCACCACCCTAATATACCACCCCTTGTTTGTGGAACAAGAAACTCCCTCCACTCAAAAATTTAACTAATAAAATCTAAGAAAATATACATACCTTATAAATAAATATATATAATTAATTGATTAATTAATTTACAAATAAATTTTAACATATAATATATGAAATTAAGGCGTTTAACAATTTCAATTATTTTATTTTACTATCTCAATTTTCAAGTTTTGAGAGGTCCTTGCTCAACAACTCTGAAGTTGTTATTTTGGCGGATGTACTCTGTCGCCTTGAATAGATTCCAGTACCTACCATATTCATATAAAATGGAACAAGAGCCGTAAAGTGCAAGAAAAGGTGAATAGGGAGGCGTTGTGAAGCAAGGTCTGTATAGAGCATATACGGAAAGGAAATGAATGGTTACATAAAATAACTTAAAAATGAAAAGAAGCATAATGATATTATAAAAAAAAATGTGTATAATATAGAAAAGTTTAGAGGAAAAAAAGCATAATGATATTATAAAAAAAAATGTGTATAATATAGAAAAGTTAGATCAGAAAAGTTTAGAGATGAATAAAAAACATAATGATATTATAAAAAAAATGTGTATGATATAGAAAAGTATAAAGAAGTAATGTTTTGTTTTTAAGATATTATTATTATTATTATTATTTGTTTTAATAAGATAATATTTAAGTTACTGAAAAGGGTAAGGATTAATGAGCTTTTAATGTTTAATTATAAAGGTGATTTTTACTAGAGGAATCGATGTGTAGAAACCCTAGCCATTATGGGCCAACACCGCTCAGGGATATGGCGATCAAGCCTCCTTTTGCGCCAAATCTTGATGTCGGCTAGGGCGTCCACTTTCTGCAGGAGGCGAAGCTCTTGGCTGGGAGGGTAGATAGACAAGCCCTCGATGCATCCATCGAAGAACCCATGCGAGTGGGTGTCAGAAGAGCCGAAATGGACCAACAACGACCCATGGAGAAGAACCCCAAAAAGGAAACACAGCCAGTCCCCATAGATGGAGTCTTTGTCGGGCTTCCAGCACCAGGATGGAAGAAACAGTTCATTTCGTCCATAAGGTTAGCGGCCGGCACAGAAGAAACCGAGGAGGGAGGCTCCAACTTGTTCTCTGGCGAGAGAGAACCAGTGATTTGGGACAAGAACAATGCTAAGAATAGACTGCGGGGGCGACAAGCGCTAAAGCCTAGCGGCCACCACCGCCTTGATCAAAAGTTCGAAAGGCATTCAACTAGGAGAGACCTGAGGGATCTACGGCTCTTGGGGGATTCTACGCCTTCGCTCTGGCACAGGAATCTAGTTAAGAGTAATGCACGAGCGAGGCTTCATTCTGCACATCGCGGCAAGACTAGCTCTGAGATTGCGGTAAGCTTCCCCCTTTTTGTAAAGACCATGGCTGGATCTTCTCTATGCTTACAAGCTCAAGACTCAGACTCCATTTTTGAGCTCAAAACCAAAATCCACTAGGCTACAGGTATTCTGCTTGGGCTCCAATGACTAATCTTCGAAGGACGACAGCTTGGGGATGGCTCTCTGCTACGGGACTATGGAAATCTAAAAAACGCAACCATTTCTCTCACTTCTTATTTGCGTGGAGGAGTGCCTTCAGTCACTCATCCAAGCTCTTACAAGCATGCTGTGAAATCAGGGACTTCCGATCCCTCGGGGTTCAAGGCTGAAGCTTCAAAAGTAAATGAGCCCTTTGGATCTACCTTCATTGTGGAGTAGTGCGCAAAACCTCCAACATCAAAAGTTGAAGATCCCCAAATCTATGGCTATGCCTTTATCTACCAGGCAAAAGCCCTCATTTGTCGCTTCAACGGACTTTGGCCCTTGGCCTCTGCGCTAAAGGAATGGGTTAACAAGACCTAGTCGGAAGGTCATGAGTTGTTCTTCTGCTCCAAGGGGTTCTTCATCATCAACTTCTCCATAGAAGCCGAATGTCAATGCGTGCTAGAGCAAGGTACTTGGTTCTGGGCAAGATCTGGTCTCTCCATGCAGCGATGGTTCCCTGACTTCAATCCACTAACCATGACAACCATGACTACACAGGTCTGGGCAACACTACACAATTTACCCCTGCATTTCTATTCTTCATATTTTTTACCCACCCTGGGCAATGCGTTGGGAAGATTTATCAACATAGACACATACAGGATAGTGAAAGGCTTCGTCACTTTTGCCTGCATATGCATTGAAATTGACCTCAGTCAAGGGCTTCCGGATAGGATTCTTATAGACTGGGATGAGGGAGAACCTTTCACACATATGGTTGACTATGAGAACACTGCATTCAGATTTTGCTCCTGTCAGCAAACAGGGCACCTCCAGGCAACTTGTCCTCTATCCCCAATCCCTTCCTCAACCTTTGGAGCACGGAAAAGAGCCAATGGTTGGCAAGGACCAAAATCTCACAAAAGTCGCCCGAACCCTTCCTCTGGCAACAAGCAACATCACAAAGACACTCTAACTCCTCTGTCTTCCTCAATGCCTCCGCAGGCCCCAACTTTCGCTCAGCAGCCAATTGTCAACCCAAAACACCAGCCTGCGGCCTCAACACAAATTCCTAAGGGTTCAGAAATCATGATTCCAACGCGCAAAATTAAGTCCTTGCACCCACCTCTCGAAAAGGGGGAAACAATTGGCACAATCATGATCACAACCCCGCTCACAGGGACTTAGAAGCATCCTCATTAATCAGACAACTCAGACAGCAACAAAGAAGCACCACTGGATTCAGCAGCTAAAGATTACGGCACTTCCTCAGACCATATGGCTTTGGTGGTAAAAGTTGTTGAGCCTATCAACTCCTCTGGCTGGATTGATGTTCGCAAGAAAAAAGGTAGAAAGGATCCTCACCGGCCAACACAATGATCCGACCATTTCTCCTTATATTGTAGTGTTTCATCTTTCTTTGACCACACACTCTTTGGGGCTCTCTTTTAGAATAGACTAGTTTCAAGTGATCCCCTGTTCTCTTTCTGGGGGGTCTTCTCCCATCAACAAATCGATGTATCACTTTGAACTTTTTTCATGGATTGAATAGAAGGATTCTCCCCTTTTTTACTTTAAAAAAAAAGGTGATTTTTACTGATAAAATTTCATATGTTGGGAATATTCTTAGTCGTCACAATAAATTAAACATATATTGAGATTTCAACCATTAACTTTCTTCCATGACAAAACATGTCTTGTTGTCATTAAAATAGATTATTAAATTGATTAAGATAATAATGCCCATTCTCATTTAGATTTTTTACTTAATTTTTTGAGTTTAAACTTTTTATTGAGGTTTTTTTACTGTTTGTGGGTGAAAGTCGTGAGGTGGAACTTCTGGAACTTCTGGCTCTAGGAAAATCTATACTTGTGGCTCTAGGAAAATCTATTCACTAAAGGTCCCGAAAGTTTAACCATTCATAAAAATGACAAGAAAGCATGTTGGCAAGAATAAATGGAGTGATTGATTAAATCATTAAAAGTTGGACTTGGTAAGGTTGTGTGTGGATGTGGAACCATTACATTGTATGTATTAAATATAGACAGTATGTTTTAAATGTGCTCAAGATTCTAAACCTTAAACATTTATAGCTATATCTTGCATTTGGTTTTCAATTAGATGAAATTCCTTATAAATGAATGTGGTATGGGATAAAATTTTGGATTGAAAGTTAGGATTTCTGGATAAATATTACTTTTAAAGTTTCCTTTTAAAATTAAAAGAGTTAAATTAGATGAAATTCCTTATAAATGTGGTATGGGATAAAATTTTGAATTGGAAGTTAGTATTTCTGGATAGATATTAATTTTAAAGTTTTCTTTTAAAATTAAAAATGTAAATTAAAAAAGTTCAATTAGATGAAATTTCTTATAAATGTGGTATGGGATAAAAATTTGGATTGGAAATTAGGATTTTTGGAAAGATATTACTTTTAAATTTCCTTTTAAAATTAAAAGAAATGAAAGTTAATAGCTTTATACATAATTTATATATATCTGTAATTTTTTTTGTTGAAATTTGACAAAGCCCAAAATTAAAGATAATATACTTTCAATTTATTTTAAGATTTGTCAAAATATTAAACTCATTTAATAAAAAAACTCTTAAAATTATTTAAGCATTGATGCATATGTATATCATCCACATTAATGTGGTTGTGGTAAGATTATTTTTACATAAATATCCCTTTTTATGTTTACCAAAAAAATGATGCAGTCTACATAAAAATAATTTAAATATACATTGTTTAGGAGTATCTTTTTTAATGGTACGTGTGTCACTATTTTGATTTTGAAGAATAATTGTTTTTATATTTTAAATAAAATTTTATATATATGATAGACATATAAGCAAATTGAATTATTGACACTGCATAGTTAATATAGGGAGTAGAATTGTACATCTGCATTAATTGTTCCATTGAACTAATGCAATAGCTAGAATATAATTTTAGGAGAAGAAGAAATAACAAAATTTAACATATTGACTTTAAAAAAATTAGAAATGTAAAAAGAAAATTAAAAAATAAAAAAAAATTATAAATGAAAAAATACTTATAAACAATAAAGATTTCAAAATAAGAATATGAATGATAAGGTATTATTTATCATAAATGTTGGAGGAATTCATTTGTTTTCCTTCTTTGACATATAGTTTCTAAAAAAAATATTGTAAAAGTTTAAACATAATCTATAAAGTTCAAACTTTTACAACTTTACTTAAGAAATAATCATAGTAGTCAAGTTGGGTGACATGCAAATTTGATCATAGTATTCAAGCTAGGTGAGATGCAAATTTGAAGGTAAGAAGAACACAATTTTATCTATTGCTTATGTAGTGTTAATTTGGTTTTATAGAATAAAAGAAAAAAAAGCAATTAAGTTTTTGATTGATAAATAATTGATAAGAATCTCAATTACTGAGTGTTGTTTTGTTAGCATTACTTGAAGTTGGGAAGAGATATTGGTTGGGATGTTGAAAAATCAAAATTGTTTTTTTTATCAAAAAAATATTTTTTGTTAATTTACTAAGACACAAATAATGGATTATAAATGCGAAGGAAGAAACAACATATTTAGTAAACTTGCAAGGTAATTGATAATTTTTCATTTTTCATTTGAATTAGTTTTTTTTATATATATATAAATGCATTGATGCACACAAATAATTGTAGAAAGGAGCATGAAAAGTACTATTGAAATAAATGGAGAAATTTGTTGTTCTATTATATCTCCAATAAGTGGTAATGCTGAAAGAAACTATCATCAAACTTTGTAACAACAAATAATCTATGAGTTGTGATGCAACCTGCCCCTAACCGAGCGAGCTGCTCACTCCAGGACCTTCTTAACACACGGGCCCGAAGAGTCAAAGTACTCTTCCTCCCTACTCGGGAGTCCCTACCCACAGTAGGCTCCTTCAGCTATCTTTCTCTTCGGAAATCGGGATATCGCGACTCGGGAGTTCGCGGCTCACGCAATGCAATTCACCTACAAACAAAAACCCGATCCCCGATGGTCAACGGTCAACAGCTTCAATTCGGGGATTCCCCTATCGGGAAGTCGGAGTAAGCGATGTCGTGAACCCTTGACACCACAAAGTTCCGAACCCCGAAATCCGATAGCGCGCCACCTGTCCTCCTATGAACCTCGTGGTCCCACACTGCCACGTCTCCCTCGGGATATCGCGGATCGCGAATCCACGATCCAAGGATTCTTGGGCGTCGAGAACCTCGATTCTCCGAACGCCGAAATCCTGAAATCCAGTGACACCTGTCCTCCCCTCGCTCTCGAGGTCCCACTTCAGCCGCGTCACCTTCTTGCTCGTGTGATCGGGGATCGCGGGATCGCGCTTTCACCGGTCACAAAACTCTTGCATT
>SNQJ01S0106122.1:0-16444 GCA_010110895.2 Picea sitchensis | reverse complement strand
TGTATTATTCTTGTATTATTCTAGATATATCATTGTTGTTCTGCCATTGCTTGCTAAATATTTATGTTCTGCATATTATATTATATTTGGAATGTTGCAAGTGGTATCAGAGCTCTTTTCTGGGAAGAACTTGTGGGGTAAAATTTTTTCATGGTATAAATGTATTCCGACGTATTTAAGCTACAAATATATGTCGTTCCGCTCATAAATCCACAATAGGGAACTCATACATGCAGGGAATACAAGTAGTACTTGAGTGCACATTGTTGGCCACCCTTGTAACCCCTATTGTTACCCCTTCGAGTGGTAGCGCGTCAGAAAACACATGTATATGGGTCAACCTATATCTCTTGAATCCCTACGTAGATAAACCTATCGACCGCCTGACTGCTATAGTGCCACCGAGAACAACACTCGGGAAGATACTCTCTAGTACCTGGGTTGTTAGGTAGTACAACTAAGGGCACGGTCTGGCCTCCTTAGTTGGTGCTCTAAGATATTGGGTTGAGTACTATAGTTGAACCCTGCACATATATCAGAGAGCTATAACATAGGGAAAACCCTTATTTGTAGAAACCTTGAATACCCTTACCCTTGGGACAACAACATCAACAGAACAAACAAGATCTATTTTCGTGGAACTGTTTCTCCTAAATTTTGGTTGCAAAATTCCTACACATTTCTTACTGTTAAACATTTGGCCATTTCGTCACTGTAGTATTATTCAAATTGGAGTATAACTCCGCAGGAGTAAAAAAAAATTAATATAAAATAAAATAAAATAAAAGTTACGGGGCCTGTCAGCACCCCTATTTGTAACCTAGTCCATTGCATTCCTCTCTTCATTCTTATCATAGTGGTACCATTCACTTTTAAGCCTTTTTTTCTCTCTATGGTCCCACCCCTTTCCGAGACCCTTATTTGACACCTATCCCATTTGACTCCTCTCTTTGTCCTCGTCACACTGTAGATCTCATTTTTTGTTTCGATTTTCGTCCTGACACCTCATCGACTACCTAGGGAGCTACCATGCCAACCACCTGAGCTCAGACCCGAGAATACTTGGAGACTAGGTTGTCCAACTTATAAATGTGAATGGACTTCGTCCCCTCTACCATACAAACAAAAATCAACAACTCCTTCCCTATGACAGTCCACGTAGCCATATGTGAAGTCATGCATCCATTCAAAAAAGGTAAGCAAGTAGATCCCAATGCATACGATCCTCAACATTCCAATTATGTGCATAATCATTCCTCCTACTCCCCTTGGGGTTATCCACACTCTTGAATAAGGTTCCCAAAGTTGACATACATAAATTTGATGGATCCAACCCAGTAGGATGGGTCTCTAAAATGAAGCAATACTTCCACCTCCATAATATTTGGGATGATGAGACCAAACTCCATGTAGGGGATTTGTACCTGGATCAAGAGTGATGGAAGTTGTGGCAGTGGCATAAGAAATGTTATATAGGAAATCCCACTTGAAACCTTTTCACTAAAGCAGTTTGTGCCTGTTTTGATAGGGAATACCATTTTTTGGGTAGACTCACCACAATGCACAAAAATGTATCAGTTACATATTTAATCACAACATTTGAATAGTTGGATATCTGGAATGAGGGATTATCTTATGTATTTCATCTTGAATGTTTTATCAGTTGATTAAAGGAATTCATCTGGGCTCATTTGAGCATGCATCATCCTACTACCTGGTTCCAGGAATGTCAAGTAGTAAAGGAAGTTGATACCATCCTTCAGGCCCCACCCATGAAGGCTCCAGTTCTCAACCATCCTCTCCTCAGGGGTGACCTAGATCCTACACAAACATTCAAGGTCCAAAAAGTATCTCCAACTGAAATGGAACAATGTCACAAGCAAGGAATTTCCTACTATTGTGATGAAAAGTATTCACTAGGGAATAAATGTAGAGAACACAAGTTCTTCCATATTGATTCATTGACCTCATCTCCTTCTGAAGACATATCATCATATGAGGCTCCTAAATGAGATGAGGCTCCACCAAGTGATCATTTCTAAGCTCCAGTTGTAATCCCTGTGGAACCAGGTGTTATAACCCTAATTTGCACCAGACATGCTTACCTGACATCAGGCCATTTCATATGCCTTCTTTTCCAAGCCAATACTGAACACCTCTTCTTAAAAATACCCTTTATAAAGGCCCACGTGCCCTGCTCCATTACATCCCGCATGTACACTCTAGCTGACTCACTGTAGCCTGTGTGTACCTACAAAAGCACAAAAAAATGAAAGTTGTTGACGAAAAACATATCTTTGGGTAAGTTAACTAAACCTTTCGGCCATGCATGTCCGGTCATTCGACCAAATACCTACCTCCTTCTAGCCTATAAAATAAGGGTTAAGGGTCCCATTTGAAAGAAGGGAAATCATAGTAAAGAAACTATACCCAATTGAGCACTCCCCTTGTCCCAACCTTTAGCCTTCCTTGTGAAAAAATAAATATAGAGAAAATCAGTTGGAGGAAAGTTGAAGAGGAGCCCATGACCAGTTTCGAGGAGCAGTGCTGGACACATATTGTAAGTTTACTCTTGTGAAGATTCATACAAAAAGGAATACTTTTCCTGTCCCGCCATATCATGTGTTCGAGTTGAATGTTTATTTTATGATATTGTCACAACTAACCCAACAATTAGTGTATGAAATGCATGTTCACAGACTTTTGTTTGTTCATGTGTGAATGCAGGTCATCTTTGGGAGGAGGCTTGAAATCAAAGAGCGAGTGAAAGCAAAGGGATCGACATCAAACTAATGACTTGAGGTAGAGTTACCGAATCTCATTTACACCTTTGTAATGCATGAATGTGGGGTTTTGTGTTGGGAGAATAGGAAAGAGTAGAAGCCTTTGAAATGGTCATTTTCTGCATGCATGATTAGAGCCCTTAAATGCTAAGTCCATAGGATGGATTCCCACCCACAATAGAATTAGCGACCGTACTGGGGATCTCTAGGGTTTTGAGGGAGTCATTTTTTGGGCATTTTTAAAAATTAGTTTCATTACTTGTTTTTAGAGTTTCTACAAAAGTCTTATCTAGTAGGGATTTTGGTCTTCCATACCAGTATTCCCTGCATTCTTTGCTTGGCTGCATTCTCATTTCGGGAAGTCACATAATTACACGCTGCTTGTATAAGGTCTGCCTGCGTTTACACGCACCCAACCTTCACATAGCCCGCGTGGACACGCTAGTTGATGAAGTGACAATAGCGTGGTTAAGTTTAGAGTTTTTTATTTAAGAGGCAATCATCCTCTTCCCTATCAGAAATGATCCTTCTCAGGGGTTTTCTAAAACTCATTATGGTCTCTGTTTTTGTAGTTTTTAGCTTAGGTACCACTTCAGATTGGTTTTGTTCTATGAAATTTTCCTTGGATTGTTTTTCTTTTCTGACAAAGTAAGTTTCTGAGTCTTCAACAGATTCTGGTTCTCAATACTGGTGGTCTCCTCCAGTGTTTGATTGCTTCTCTTTTCATTTTTTTGAAGAAGTTGTAGACGTACATGCAGCCTGCATAAGGTCTACATGCATGTACACATGCTCTGACCTTTTACAACTCGTGTGCACACGTTGGCTATTGAACTGTTAGCAACATGCATTTTGAGAAAAGTTTTGTTCAAGGAGAGGTAGTCATCCTTTTCCTTGTCAAAATTTATACCTCTTAGGGTTCTTGGTCTCCGTCATAGCAGTCAACAACTTAGGTATGATCACAACAATAACTTTCTTTTTCATTAAAAAGTTTTCCTAATATTTGTTTCCTTTCATAGGGTTTTTAGACAAGTGTGAGAGTCTGTTTTCATCAGTTTGTGCGTTATTTCCAGTGACTCTTTGCGATCTGTGCTTAGGCCAGAATTTTTCTTGGTCTTTACTTGTCATCATTTTTCCTTTTTTTTCTTTGCGAGCATTAAATAAAAAAAAAATATTTTCTTGATTTGGTTAAGTAGTTGTTGGTTTTCATTAATAACCAGGAATTTTTTTTCTTTCATAAATTCTTGGTTGTTTACTTAGGACAATAAGTAGCTCGTAGTTGAGCGAAATCCTGTTTTGAGTTTTCTTTTCAAAGATCTTAGAAAAAAAATTTAGTTTGAAAAATTTGATTAAGAATTGTGTCAAGAAGAAGTTATTTTGTTTCCATCTTTTTGTTTATTTTTCTTTTGTCTCTCAAACATCATTAGTTTCACTTTCATAACCTTTGACTTAAGAAAAGACATGAAAAATTAACGATTAATTATAATCAACTAGACTTTATGTTTGTAGGGTCCATCAATGATGCAGGAGCATCTGTCCACGTCAGCCAGCCAGCCACGTCAAGCGCGTGCATTCAAAGGCTGAAGAGAGGCGCAACCCTCATCTTCAATTTTGTAATTGAATGTAATTTAATGTTTAAGCTGTTGAGCTGGAAATTTGTGCCTTTGCGCAGGCTGTAGATAAGGAGGCCTTTAATGTTTGTAAGGCTGAGATCTAGATTCAGATAGCGGACTAGACAACCCATTCAATGTAATTGAATAGGGTAGGTAGGTTGGAGGGAAGAGATCCTCAGGTAAAAGAGATTTAGTATCTCATTTTGTAAGTAGGAGGTAGTAGAGGAGAGAATGGAAGGGAATCTGCGAGTAGAGAGTAGAGGAGAGAAGAGTCGAGACCTTGTTACAGGCCGTGCTCAGAAATACCTTGTACAAACAGGCATTTTCCATTTAATATAACAGAAGTAGTTTTTTCTGCATGTATTTTCTGTGTTATGTGGATGTCTGTGAGTGTTCTCTATATGTTGTAGATGTATGCTGTAGGTTTACATTTGCAGGAGTGTGTTTGATTTTCAAGCTTGAGTTTCTTTATGGTTTCATACCAGGAGGGCGTGACAGAGTACTACGGTCTCTGGATACCAGTGCACTGAAGCACTTCTAAACTCAGCGGATTCAGACAAAGACGTGCCAGGTGGGCACAAAGTTGAAATCAACAACTCAGGAAAGACCTCAAGGTTGCTGAATACCTTGGAGGCTAGGCTGTGGGATAAGAACACAGTTGCAGATAGAATCTCTGAGGATTCTGTAGAGCTCTGCCAAGTGGGCATTGAGTGTGTGCATAGTGGTGTATTGAGAAGAACTCTGCTGCGAGTTCAAGAAGAACCAGAGTCACTGAGGATTCTGTAGAGCTCTGCGAAGTGGGCATTGAGAAGGTGCATAAGGTGCACAGGAGAGAGGATACTCTGCTAGGAGGGCATTGAGATAGGGTGCAGATAGGCATAGGAGAAGAGAACTCTTTGAGTTCTAGAGTTGAAAGAAGAATCCACTAAAGGATCTTCACAGGGTTGTTGAACACCCTGCAGACTCGGCAAGAGGTTGCTTGAGTAGAAGAATAGCCAGGAGGGTATTACATTCTCCATCTGTGGGAGAAGAAAGAAGGATAAAATCCCTTAGGGGTCTGAGCGTTTAAGAAGCTCAGGAGAGACAACATTGTGTGTGCACGAAGACTCTGTAGAGGCGCAGAAGTCAAAGAATCCCTTGGGGATTCAAGGAGAAAATCTCAGGAGGAATAGCGTCATGGAGAACATAGGCGAGGCTTAAAGCTGAGGAGCTCGGAGAGAAGAAAGAAAAGGTCGAGGCCTTGAGAAACTTAGAAATCTTCCAAGCATCGGAGGAATGCGCAGAAGCTCAGGAGGGAGCACAGCCATCCGATCAGATTGTGAGAGAGACCTGGGCTGTTGGTTTTCCACGTCCAGGAGGGAGCAGAAGGAACGCACAGAAGAGGATATCATGAGGCATTGAATCTCACTCAAATACCCATTAGTCGTTGGATCGGATAGAAGTTTCTCGAGGTTTAACCCCTCGTAAGCAAAGGCGAAAAGTCCCGACGAGAGCAGCTAATCGGGATATCGGCACTCGGGGTATCGGAGATCCCAAGGACATGAGTTTGGTCATTCGACATCAGAAACGCCGAATTATCGAGGTTTGATCTGAGCCATTCGTTTGGAAGCGGACGCATGTCATGAGATTACCCACATTGGAGACTCGGGCATCGGAGGTTGGAAGAGGAAGTCTTTGACTTCACGAGTGGCGAAAAGGCAAGAGCTCCACGTGTGGTGGACCTAGCTGACGTCATATCGGGATATCAACATTCAGGATATCGGAGTTCTCGAGGTCAAGAAGCCGGGAAATCGGTAACGAAAGTACTGAAATCGCGAGATTGGATCAGGGTCGTCCATCTGTTGGGGATACGTGGCGAGGATCCAGACTATCGGGGAAAGTCCCGATAGAAAGCCAAATTGGCGCATCAGGGGTTCAACGTTCGCGAATCCTGAGGGAAAGACTTCCAGAGCATCAGAAGTTGTGAAATCCCGACGAGGTGACAGGGTGTGGAGAAGTCAACTTGCACGTGTGTCGGGTAATTGGCATATTAGGCATTTCGCCCATTGGTATTTCGGGGGTCCAGAGGACAAGAGGTTGGACGCTTGGGTCATGAAACCCTGAAAGGAGGTAAGGCTATGGTCTTATGGGATAATGGTCATATGGGCCGGGAGTATAAACAGGAGGGCTAATGCGTAAAGGACCAAATCAGGGAATTGGCTCATCAGAGATCAGGTATTCAAGAGGACAGGGAACTCTTGGCATCGGGGAACATAAAGTCCCGAAACCCGAATTTAGGTCGGGGAAGTTCACGGTCATGTGCAAAGGACTGTGTGGGTGAGAGATAAGGACCTCTGGAACGGGTTGTCACCGAGAATTCCTACAGGAATCAAATGAGCCACTTCGTCTCAAGGAACTTATTGAACGATCCTGTGAGCGGCGCAGTAGGGCGGACGCATCAGCATCAAGTGGTATCAGAGCCTGATTCTTGTCTATATATTTCAGGTGAGGGAGGCATAAGAGGTAAAGAGCACTCTAATACACATCAAGTGGTATCAGAGTGGGGACTTCACTGTATATTTTAGGTGGAACGAGGCAAAGGGAAGAAGACAGAGTACTGAAACTCTGTAAGGATTTGATTGCAGGTAGGCAACAGTCCAGAAGACAGTTAGGAGGACTGTAGGAGGAACATGGAAACACTCAGGGTACAGAGTGACAACAATAGGTTTTCAAGGAGAGCAGATAGGGAGAACAACATGGCTACTAAAAGACGTAGATATGCTGGAAGAAAAAAACTTAGATCTATGGAGCCAAAAAGACATAGATGAAGAGCTCGCTGATATAAAGAAAGAAATAGAAAAGCTTGCATTGTGGATGCAACAGAAAGCCAAGTCGAGATGGGTATATGAATGGCCCATGAGGAAGGAAAAATCAAAATGGCCAATCAAGGAGTTGATGGCTAGAAGATAGCGTAGGTTGTTAAGAGGATGGTTGAGGTATGCTGAAAACCTCAATGGACCTGAGGAGATGGTTCAGATATGTGAACCGGAGACTGGGAGAGACCTCAGTGAAATGGGATCATTTGAAGATCTCAAGAAATGCTAGGAGAGTAGAGAGGAAATTCCCAATTGCCAGGTGGGAAATGAGTTGAGGTCACTGCGGGATCTCACAGACTGTCATGAGGACAGCCAGAGAATTTCACATTGCCATCTGGGCAATGATATGAGATCACTGCGGGATCTCGAAGACTTCCAGGAGGGTAGTAGAAGCATCTCAAATTTCCAGGTAAGCAGAGATGAGCATTCAAGACTATCTGAAAGTCTCATGGACTTAGAGGTGAGTTCAATTCAACAAGGAGTGTTGATGAAGATGGGATCAGTCGATCTCATAGTCTACCAGGAGGGCAGTGAACAGATCCCATATTTCCAGGTGGGCAGGGATAAGCAGATGAGTTGGAATCAGCTAGAAGAGTTGACAGAGTAGATGAGTTGGAATCATCCAGAAGAGCTGACAGAGCAGATGAGTTGGAATCAGCCAGAAGAGCTGACAGAGAAGATGAGCTCAGAGATGAGTTTGAATCAGCAGGTGCAGCGAACAAAGGAGGAGGATCTGAGGAATCTTCTGATGATTGGAGGAATTGGAATATTCCTACCACTTAGCCCAGAGGAGGAAGAAGTCTGGGTTGTAGATGCAGCAACAGCAGAAGAACAGTCAACTGCGACTGTCAGGGAAGAAGGATTGGAGAAGATATCTGAAGCTGTCCAAGAAGAAAAAGAGAATGAGCAGTCTGAGGAATGGCTCAACGCTTTCAGCCAGGAAGCCAAAAGAAAAAAATTTGTAGCACTGAAGATGACAGCGGAAGAAGAAGACAAAGAGGATGATGGGCATTTTGAGGAATGGCTCAATATTTTCAGTCAGGGGACTGAAGAGACTGCAATGTGGGAGTTTGCAGAAGAAGAGGAAGAAGAAACAGACAACACTAGTCTGGCTGATTTGTATGAGCCAATTGAAGCCCTGGAGAGAAGGGTTAAGGTGCAGGGTGGGCATATCCAACAGGTGAAGTTGGAGGATGAAGAAGGCATGGGAGATCGCGATGATTTTCTCATGTGCCAAAATTTTTTTCATCTAAGGAGACTGCAGGAACAAGACCAGCCATTGGAGAAGCTGGATGCAGTGATCGGGGAGATCAGAGAGCTGATGATTCGGTCAATAGAAACTACCAGTAAGGAAAGGATGAGCATAAGGAAGGAAGCGACAGTAGCAGTAACAGCATAGAAGCAGCAGCAACAGGAGCAGGAAGATGGAGTGGATGAACAACTCCAGAGGATGATTTGGGATCCAGGAGGATTTCAACAGCTAAGATAGGAAGCTCATGAGAAGGATCTCATGAATTTTGCAGCTGAAGAGTATGATGCAGGAGCATCTCTCCACGTCAGCCAGCCAGCCATGTCAAGCATCTGCATTCAAAGGCTGAAGAGAGGTGCAACCCTCATCTTCAATTTTGTAATTGAATGTAATTTAATGTTTAAGCTGTTGAGATGGGAAGTTGTGCCTTTGCACAAGTTGTAGATAAGGAGGAATTTAATGTTTGTAAGGCTGAGATATAGATCCAGATAGCGGACTAGACAACCCATTCAATGTAATTGAATAGGGTAGGTAGGTTGGAGGGAAGAGCTCGAAGAGCCCCCTCAGGTAAAAGAGATTTAGTATATCATTTTGTAAGTAGGAGGTAGTAGAGGAGAGAATGGAAGGGTATCTGTGAGTAGAGAGTAGAAGAGAGAAGCGTCGAGACCTTGTTATAGGCCGTTCTCAGGAATACCTTGTACAAACAGGCATTTTTTATTTAATATAACTGAAGCAGTTTTTCCTGCATGTATTTTCTGTGTTATGTGGATGTCTGTGAGTGTTCTCTATATGCTGTAGATGTATGTTGTAGGTTTGCATTTGTAGAAGTGCGTTTGATTTTCAGGCTTGAGTTTCTTTGTGGTTTCATACCAGGAGGGCGTGACAGAGTACTGCGGTCTCTGGATACCAGTGCACTGAAGTGCTTCTGAACTCTGCGGATTTAGACAAAGACGTGCGAGGTGGGCACAAAGCTGAAATCAACAACTCAGGAAAGACCTCAAGGTTGTTGAATACATTGGAGGCTAGGCTGTGGGATAAGAACATAGTTGCAGACAAAATCTCTGAGGATTATGTAGAGCTCTGCCAAGTGGGCATTGAGCGTGTGCACAGTGGTGCATTGAGAAGAACTCTGTTGCGAGTTCAAGAAGAACCAGAATCACTGAGAATTCTATAGAGCTCTACCAAGTGGGCAATGAGAAGGTGCATAAGGTGCACAGGAGAGAGGATACTCTGCCAGGAGGGCATTGAGACAGGGTGCAGACAGGCACAGGAGAAGAGAACACTTTGAGTTCTGGAGTTGAAAGAAGAATCCACTGAAGGATCTTCACAAGGTTGCTGAACACCCTGCAGACTCAGCAAGAGGTTGCTTGAGTAGAAGAATAGCCAGGAGGGCATTACATTCTCCATCTATGGGAGAAGAAAGAAGGATAAAATCCCTTAGGGGTCTGAGCATTTGAGAATCTCAGGAGAGACAACACTGTGTGTGCGCGAAGACTCTGTAGAGGTGCAGAATTCAAAGAATCCCTTGGGGATTCAAGGAGAAAATCTCAGGAGGAATAGCGTCATGGAGAATGCAGGCGAGGCTTAAAGCTGAGGAGCTCGCAGAGAAGAAAGAAAAGGTCGAGGCCTTGAGAAACTTAGAAATCTTCCAAGCATCAGAGGAATGCGCAGAATCTCAGGAGGGAGCACAGCCATCCGATCAGATTGTGAGAGAGACCTGGGCCGTTGGTTTTCCACATCTAGGAGGGAGCAGAAGGAGTGCACAGAAGAGGAGATCGTGAGCCATTGGATCTCACTTAAATACCCGTCAGCCATTGGATCAGACAGAAGTTTCTCGAGCTTTAACCCCTCGTAAGCAAAGGTGAAAAGTCTCGACGAGAGCAGCTAACCGGGATATCGACACTCAGGATATCGGAGATCCCAAAGACATGAGTTTGGTCATTCGACATTAGAAACCCCGAATTAGCGAGGTTTGATCTGATCTGTTCATTTGGGAGAGAACGTGTGTCACGAGATTACCCACATCAGGGACTCAGGCATTGGAGGTTGGAAGAGGAAGTCTTTGACTTCATGAGTGGCGAAAAGGCGAGAGCTCCACTTGTGGTGGACCTAGCTGACGTCACATCGGTATATCGACNAGGTCGAGAAGCTGGGAAATTGGTAACGAAAGTACTGAAATCGCGATATTGGATCAGGGCCATCCATTTGTTGGGGACACGTGGTGAGGATCCAGACTATCGGGGAAAGTCCCGATAGAAAGAAAAATTGACGCATTGGGGATTCGGCGTTCGCGAATCCTGAGGGAAAAAATTCCGGAGCATCAGAAGTCGCGAAATCCCGATGAGGTGACAGGGCATGGAGAAGTCAACTCGCGCGTGTGTCGGGTAATTGGCATATTAGGCATTTTGCCCATCGGTATTTAAGGAGTCCAGAGGATGAGAGGTTGGACGCTTGGGTCGCGAAACCCCGAAAGGAGGTAAGGCTGTGGTCTTAGGGGATAATGGTCATATGGGCCGGGAGTATAAACAGGAGGGCTAACGCGTAAAGGACCAAATTAGTTAAATGGCTCATCGGAGATCGGGGATTCAAGAGGATGGGGAACTCTTGGCATCGGGAAACATAAAGTCCTGAAACCCGAATTTAGGTTGGGGAAGTTCACGGTCATGTGCAAAGGACTGTGCGAGTGAGAGATAAGGACCTGTGGATCGGGTTGTCACCAAAAATTCTTGCGGGAATCAAATGAGACGCTTCGGCTCAAGGAACTGATTGAACGATCCTGTGAGTGGACACAGCAGGGTAGACGCGTCAGCGTCAATCAATTAGTCTAGGGTAGAGCCTTAATTTAGGTTGGAGAGGAAACTCTTCAAGGCTGCAAAACATACATAAGAGTATGTGCTAGGGAGTGTTAAAAGTCCAGTATCATGAAAGTTATCCAAGACCCCCCTCTAACACAGGGGATAAACATGAGTTCGCGTGTAGAAAGGTAGCGGAGATAACCCCTCCAAATTCGAACCAATCGTAGTGGAGAACATATATAGAGGGCTTGTCTTGGGATTTCATCGATTGCATTTTCCACGGAGCTTAGTGGGTCTCGAATCCATTCAAGTTCCTCAGTTGTCTTTCAGACCACTTTCTTTCGATACCCTTGATAGGTTTCGGGCTCGATACCCTACTCATTGCGGTCTACCCGACTGTGGACTGTACCTACCTGGTGATTGTTCATGCGCTGATAACCTAGTTGCCTATCTTTTTTAGAGACATACACAGGTGACTGCGGGGGTATACCGCGGTACCTAAGACAGAAATCGGGCCACTCTTTGCAGAGTATACCTGGAGGGTGCTTCCGTATTCGAGGTTCACTTGCACCGGTAAGTTGCTCTAGTGTTGGTTGTTGTAACTGTTCTTCCAACTAGTATAGTGTTTATTTGTTTTATCTTGTAGGGACTTTTCTCTAGTGTGTGTTGTTTTTGAACGATTAGGATCACGAGCTTCACCAGTCATGAAGGCTTCTTGGCCTGCCACCATTTACACTGGAGCCACCCCTGCCACCGCTAAGGCGAAAACTAGACCAACAAGGGTCTTTTGAAGCGACCGGGTCACAAGAAACTATGCCCGACAAATATTTGGAGGAACCAACTATTTCAAACCTTGGAGTGGAAGCTCTTGGTCCACCCAAAACTCCAAACACTAATATTTCGACACCCATCATCATACAGATTTATCCTTATGGGCTCCAGACAGTGTCACACGCAACAATGGAAACAAATGTTGCCACTTCTTTTGGGAATTCTTCTATTCCCACTACGACTATCACCACAGGGGGTGTTCCACCTCCTAACCCATCGTCCCCAGTTCAATCCACCATGGTCTCGACTGCCTCTACCTCGAGCAGTGGTCTGATCCTATCTTTGGTGGCAGCTACTACTCCTTTCATGCAGAGTGCGATAGTCCCTTCATTCTCATACAGGATGCCTAGCTCAGGTACAAGCCCTGTACTATCCTACTACACTTTACAAACTTTAGTTCTAGGCGAAAGGAGCTCTAACGCTCCTCTGCAAGGACCCATGGGGGGAACTTTAGCTCCTTTTAACGCTTTCCCTTACCGGGGAGGTCGTATACCTCCTTCGTCCCCTTCGCTCGGTAATACCCACCATCAATCCACTAGGCCAAACACACACCATAGTTCATTTGGAGTAGGGAGTCAAGGACCACGTTGTCATAATATGCCGGTAGGGTCGACACCTTTTTCTTTGTTCAATGGGTTTGGTAACAATGCTTTATCGTCAGCTGCTTTCCCGACTAGGGGAAACCCCAGTTATGGTCAACCTAATCCTATGCAGGGTACTATTCCTGCACAGTGGGAAAACCCAAGAACTTCTTCTGCATTAGGACCTTGGAATTCTTGGCAAGGATCAATTCCCTCATCAGGAATGTCGATCTGGGGAAATTATTTTCACAACCAATGGAACCTCAGGCAAGGTGCAATACCTATGCCCATGGGATCGGCATGGGGCAACCCTTCTCAAAGTCCTATGAATGTAATGCACGCCCAACCATCTATGTCCTATTTCGGGAATCAACCTATGATGTCTCCTCAAATGCAAAATCTGTACGTTGGCAATGGCCATGGTTTTTACCAGAACCCTAGCCAGCAACCCAACTTTTCCTGGCAAACTGGTGCCAGTCAAACTCCAGGGCCCTTTTTCCATGGTTATCACCAACAACCCAAACTACCTTTCCTGGCAAATTTGCACTTGCCAGAATTAACAAGGTTGTTGAATCACCCTATTTGTCACGATCTGCGTTGGCCCCCTATGCCGATGAAGTTTCCTTCGGACATACCAAAGTTTGAATCCAAGCCTAACGAAGATCCAGGAGATCATGTGACTACCTTTCACCTTTGGTGCTCAACTAATTCGTTGAAAGACGATTTCGTACAGTTGTAATTGTTTCAACATAATCTCATTGGGAGTGCTGCGAAATGGTACATTGAGATCGACCACTCAAGATACTCTTACTTCGGTCAATTGGCTACGACTTTCCTAAACCATTTCCAATTACCTGTGAGATACGACACTAGCACAAAATTTTTGGCCAATTTCGAACAGACAAAGGTGGACCATATCTCCGATCACATTCGAGAATGGAGATGCTGGAAGAGTTTGATTGAGGTACCAGTCCCACCAGCATTCCTGCTTGAGTGGTTCCTTAAGTATTTTCTCCCACAATTATCTAAATATGTCGTGGCGTCAAGAGTGTTTTCTGAAGAAGATGCAATCATGAGAACTCAACAGCTTGAGCTAATATATTTTCAGTCCAGTCTACTGTACGAGATCTTTCCAGATGCGCCACGATCAATACTTGATAAAACCAGATAGAGAGTTGGACCACATATCGATGGTATTGTTGGTTCAGCACAAACAAAGCCCGCTAAACAACTGACGAAACAATTGCAGCAATTGTCCATACAGCACACAGCGGCCAGCCCGACAACTGTTCCGACTGCTACCCCTACCCAAACGTCAGATGTACACAGAGTGAAATCGACAAATATAAAGGCCACCGAACAGCCCGATGGAAAGAAGAAATAACGTAAGAAGGGTAAGGGGGATAAGAAACCCACTAATAATGCTGGTGAGGGAAACACCAAAAAAAGGAAGTCGAGGTATCCATGTAATCTGTGTGCGGAAGACCACCCGACTCACCGATGCCCTCGGCTTGCAGAGGTCCAAAAGTTATTATCACAACAACAAATGACTGTGTTAACAAACCCTTTTCAACATGGCAAAAATCTAACTCAAGCCTCTACAAATGTTGAAGGGGGAAACCAAGGACCCCCTCCGTTGTCAAACAATCCTGCATCTGCGAATTTGTATATGATGAAAGGTGATGCCTATATATCGACTAGAGCACATGATTACATCAAGACAAGCACCTCTGAGAAGGGTAAAGAAGATGAAACCCCCTCTCTTCCTCTTTAGAACGAGAATACGTTGGGCGAAACCATGACATGCATCCCAAAAGGTGCGTTTAATAAAGTTTCTCACAACCCAAATGCAAGGGCTTCCCATAACTACTCTGTGATGGAGGATTTGTCTCAAACCCCTTGTGTGATGTCTGCTTTGGAAGTCCTCCAAAATTTCCCTTCCCAGAGGAAGGTTCTGTCAACCTCTTTAGGATCCAACGAGACTTGTAATCCAGGTACGATCATGCTTGATATGACCGACTTAAAACCTCATCTCCCTTACCACGTAGCATTCTAGATAGTAGTGGCTTACACCACGAAAACTTTTACTTGGAACATTTTCCACACAGTGGTTGATGAGGGCACCTCAACATGTGTAATGTCTTTGGCATGTTGGAAGGCCATTGGACATCCTGTTTTGTCTCCGTCACCTACTCTTCTTACTTCTTTCGATGGTTGTTCATTCCGACCACATGGAATTATCCCCTCTTTCCCCGTGCAGTTAGGAGGGAAAACTGTGTGTGTTGAGGTTTACATGGTCAACGCATCTCTCTACTACAATATCTTATTAGGAAGGATTTGGACCTATGCTATGCAAGAAGTAGTTGCTACAGTGTTTCGGGTCTTGTTGTTTCCACACGAGGGCTAGATTTTGACCACTGATCAATTGTCTTTCTCCCGTCCTGACCCTTCATTGTGGGCATTCATGGTCCCAATGATTGATAACCCTCAACCCGAAGTCGTCAACATAGGGGTTGGTTTGTGCCCACCTTTGATGGGCACTTTCGATTACCCAGCTCCTCAAGGCGATGTTAAGTTCGTATCTGACCACCATAAGGTTGAGGTGTTCCAAGTTACATCGTTTCACATGACTTCAATGATCCGTGGATTCTTCCTCCCCCATTGACCACGATGGAAGGGACAAGGCACCATGGTATGTCCACGCCCTTGTCCATGACAGAAGTAGCATACTATTTATTCTAGCAAGCTTCTTCTGACCCCAATCCAACTCCCGCACAAGAGTTAGATCCGATTCTAGAGCCTATTTGGACTCAAGGTTCCCTCGCTGATACAGATTCTTTAGACTTAGTCTTTCCCTCAGACAAAGCAATCATGGAAGCAATGACTAGTCTGGACAAACCTTGGGACAATCTCCATCACAGATCTTATTTCCTCCCAGAGTTAAGAAGAATTGAGGTCAGGGAATTCACCTTCACTATGAGTGGAGATAAGTCTTGTCCTATTAATCCTTTGGCTACACATGTTTTTTATGTTGAGGGTAATATGGAAACCATTGCCGAAACTATACCTATAAACATCTCTAGAAACCCTGGCATCGTGGAGAATGTTTTCGTCAGAGCTGACTTCTCCCCCAAAGAGATTCAAATCTACACAGATTTATTTAAGTAATTCTGCAACATTTTTTCTTTGTCTTACGAGGAAATGCTAGGCATTGATCCAAAAATTGTTGAACTCGAAATAACGACTTATCCTGACACTAAGTCGGTTCGGCAGAATCTTCGTCTAGTTAATCCTAAGAAAGTAATAGCTATTAAGGTCGAATTGGAGAAACTGCTCAAGGTAGGTTTTATCTACCCCGTCCATTTGACCCAATGGGTGTCAAACCCCATGACGATTAATAAAAAATAGGGTACGATTCACGTTTGTACAGACTTATGTGATTTGAACAAGGCCTGTCCAAAAGATAATTTTCCCACACCATTTATTGGCTAGATAGTCAATGAATGCGCAGGTTGTGAGGCCTTTCGTTTCATGGATGGTTTCTCATGATATAATCAGATACAAATCAAACACGAAGACCAACACAAAACAACTTTCATTTTTCCATGCAGCACATTCGCGTATCATAATATGTCGTTTGTTCTGAAAAATGTTGGCGCTACCTTTCAGCGAGCCATGCCTTTTGTTTTCCATGATCTCAAACATATCGTTGAGGCCTACTTATATGATTTAGCATCATA
>SNQJ01S0106121.1:0-29979 GCA_010110895.2 Picea sitchensis | reverse complement strand
ACCAGAGACGAGTAGGGGCTCATACTAGGGCGGATAATGCCTGCATTAAGGAGTTTCTGGACCATTTTCTCAATTTAATTTTTTTGGGAAAAGGGGTGATGATACGGACGTATATTGGGAGGAAGGCTTTTGGGTACAAGGGGAATGTAATGATCATAAACACCACAGGAAGAAGGGAGGCCTTGGGGAGTGGAAAAGACCAATTGATGTTTATAAAGGATGGCTTGGAGGCCTTGCGGTACCGAGGGTGTCTCTGTTGCTTGTATGGCATGGAGTTGGACGATAACACCAGAATGACCCTTTTTGAGAATCTTTTTCATGCTATGGGAACTAATGATCTCAAGTGAACTGGCGGTGATGCCTTGGAACTTATATTGGTGGCCCTCCTGGTCGAATTGCATGGTTAAGTCCTTAAAATCCATGAGAATGGGACCCAAAGTCCTAAGCCAGTCTGCACCCAAAACAATGTCAAACCCTCCCATTTTGATAGCAAACATATGGGATTTCAGGTGGTAGTCACAAATTTGGAGACACACATTTTCACAACGCCCTCCACATTTCATGGAACCACCATTGGCAATCATGATTTGAAAATTATTGACGACATGGATGTAGCAATGAGTTTCTTGGGCAATGTGGTGATGAATAAAATTATGGGTGTTGCCACTATCAACTAGAATGATGACCTTTCGATGCTTGATGTAACTGATTATCTTGAGGGTTTGGGGAGTGGAGAAGCCAGTGAGAGCATTGAGGGAAATGACCGGTTCTACTTCGGGAGGGTCTGAGGGAGGGGTTATGTCAGTGGATTCAGGTGACTTAGACATCAAGGGATTTTCTTCATCTTCTTCCGAAATCTCCTCAGAGATGACCATAAAAAGATTTTGATCTTTACACTTGTGGCCCGAGAAATATTTGTCATCACAGTTATAACAAAGGCCTTTGAGTTGGCGTTCATCCATTTCAACCCTGGTCAATTTTTGGATCTTTAGTGGAGCAAATGGAGTAGTGGGATTTATTGGTTTAGGGCGAGGGATAAAGGAGGGTTTTTTTTTTTTGAGAATATACAACCTATTGTTCTTCTTTATCTCTTTTGGTAGCCTCCACCCAACTCTCAGGTCGAGCCATGAGGACATGGGCCCGAATTTCATCCTTGAGGCCGCTGATAAAACACTCTCGAAAAAAGGCATCATACATGCCCTCTGTTCTAAAAGCCAGGCACTCAAAGGCAGCTATAAAGTCTTCCACTGTTCCTAATTGTTTCAGATTTGTCAAACAACCCAAATGGTTGGTGTCAGTGTCAGAGTGTTCATAAAGCTCTGCCACAAATTGTGTCCAAGCAATATACCCTTGACGAGAATTTTTTCTCCATTGCTACCATTGCCAACGTTCTTGATCTAGATGGAGAACATCATACCGGAGTTTGGCCAAGTCATATGTAATGTTGTATAAAGAGAAGTAATGTTCCATTTGGGTTACCCGACCAGTGGGGTCCGAGCCATCAAATTTGGTCACATCCACCCGCGGAAGCATAGGTCACGTTGAAAGTGATGGGTCTGCACAGTATGGGAATGAGAGGAATGGTCACCTTCAATATGTGGGGGTGAGGAAGAGGAAGGGTTATCTGTAGGGATATGTAGTTTGGTGCATAGTGCCAAAAATACTGATTCAATATGTGTGGTGAGGTCTTTTTTGATTTCACCCATTGAGGATTGCATGGTTGTATTGATGGTGACAACATTGGCACTGAGTTGTTTCACTTCTTGTTGGGTCTCAATGAGACCAAATTGCAAGGTGTTTAAGCGATCTTCCAAGTATTGGCTATGAGTATGGGCCATGAGGATGGGGGAACTGAAAAGGGGTGGGTGGGGTAAAAAAAATTTGTTGAAAAAAAGATATGGATGAATGTGATAAGGGCAAAGAGATGAATCCAATGGAATAGGTCTCAAATAGTGGTGAAAAAATTTCCATTTTTTTTTTTTTTTACGGAGTTAAACTTCGGTCTAATGAATACTGCAGAGAGGAAATTCCCAAATGCTTAACTAGAAATAAATGTGTATTTACCTGGCAACCCGAACACAGTTGCACGAAAATAGATCTTGTCTGTTTTAATTTGTTTATGTTTCTGTCCCCAAGGGTTAGGTATTCAAGGGTTCTACAGACAAGGTTTTTCCCTGTGCTATAGCTCTCTCATATATGTGCAGGGTCCAACAGTAGTACTCGACCCAATATCTCAGGGCACTAACTAAGGAGGATAGACCGCACCCTTAGCCATACTACCCGACTACCCAGGTACTAGAGAGTATCTTCCCGAGTGTTGTTCTCGGTGACACTATAGCAGTCAGGCAGCCGATCGATTTATCTAAAGAGGGCTTCAGGTAATCTACATCGATCCGTACATAGGTGTTGTCTGATGCGCTACCACTCGAAGGGGTACCAACAGGGGTTACAACGGTGGCCAACAGATGTGCGCTTAAGTACCACTTGTATTTCCTGCATGTATAAATCCCTCAACTGTGGGATTATGCGTGTAATGACATATCTCTGTGGCTTAAAGACGTCGAAATACGTATCTACCCTAAAAAAAATTAACCCACACTTTCTGCCAAGGAAAGTGCTCTAATACCATTTGTAATATATCAGATATAAAATGTATGCAAAACAGAAATAAAATGCTAGTAATGGCAGAATAACAGCAATATAACCAGAACATTCACCACAATAACATGGAAATGATATATGAATAACAACATAAATAACACTTTGAATTTGAAAGCAATGTTCATGGGCCTCTTCGAGGGGGCAACCTCCAGTTGAGCAAAGCTCTATTACAATAATATCCAAGATAGGGTTCTCATACCCTCGACTCCTATTTATACTAAAAGAAGCATCTAGAGGAAGATCCTTCTAGAAGCGGAAGCTTCTATTAATTCTTCTTACATCCGCCTTATTCTATTTTATTGAAAGGCCTTATTAATATTGACCTTTATTACATCCGAATATATTGTTCTACCTATGTGCGGGTTAGGACCCTAACATAATTCCAAACATGTTGTCTTATAGACTTTGGATATTCAATATCCAATTACTTTTTGGAACTGAACTCCTTCAGCCCTTTCCTAACTGAATACTTTAGTACTTGAGGTTTTCTTGTACTCTTCTCTTATCTTTGCCAACTGGCCTCAAACTTGACTTGCCTAGCCAATATCTAGCACACTGTAAGGATGTACATATGCCTCCTTTGTTATTTACATGGAATTAATTGAAGGTACTTATTTTACCTTACCATCATAGATTCAAGTGATACCTACAACCTATTGGTTTCCATTCATGGCTCTATGTCAGTTAAGATGGGTTCTTGTCAAGCACCATCTCCTCTGTATTCAAACCCATGCATAGAACCATTTTCTTCTTGGTTACTTTTTTTTTCTCTTTAGAAATCATTTAACTTTTAAATTATTCTTGACTTGATATCTACCTCATGAATTATTCTTCCATTATATTAGGATGTTCATGGACTTGAATCCATATAGGAGTCCTTCCTTGTGTACCTTGCATACTTGCAACCACATATTATGCTTATATTAATTTTCAGCATTCCATTATCATTTGGATTCCTCTGATCCAACTCATGCATGAACGAATTATAATTCTAGTCATGTTCTCTGAGTAACCTTGGTTAGTTAACACCAATTTATTTCTTGAAGAAATTTGATTTATCCTTCTAACATGCATATTCAACTTTTGTCGTGCCATATTTGATGACCTTCATGCCATGCTTCCAATGCACATTATGATAGCAATAATGGAGGTGTTATCTCCAACTGCAGGACTGATCCTTGGAGATGTCACATCTTATCTCCAAACTCTTTCATATTCCATAAAAACATCCTTCCTTGTTCCCATTCTTTGCATATCTATATCAACTTATGGTGCATGCATTATCATGTATCACAGATAGATGAATACCTGAAATCCTCTTTCCAAGACCTTTCATATGATTTCCTCCTTGCTCAATTCAGAATCCTGAGCATAAAGTTATAACTGTTTGCACAATGGTGCTTTCTGGAAGGCGATATTTGTACGATTATTTTTATTTCACAGAGTTGAATTGTCTCTTGGAACCTTGCTAGATCCTCTCTTCAGGTTTACATACCCTCTTTACTTCTTTCGATGTAGTAGTGTTCAATCATGGACCCCACGGGATCTGTCTCTAAGCCCTTCTCTGTTTTAAAAAAATAAATTCTAGGCAATGGCCCTCTTTCTTTGGCCCCAAATCTCATGCTACCATCGGTTGTGACTAAGCGCTAGTCTAATAGGTGCTTATCTGGAGATTCGAGACCTTAGGGCTCCGAAACTTATGAGGTTTCCCTTTCCGCACATCACAAATTTCACAGAACATTTAACTGGTGAATTTATGAAGGACATTGGATCTACGATCCACATTCTCTGTTCATATCTACGGTGGACAAGAACTCCAGGACTCCGGGCTTCGGCAGTTTCCAAATCACATCACAAAAAATCTCTCGGAGTGTCACATTAGTGAACTCGCAAAGTGGGGTGGATCAATAGTCCTCAGCTTCCCCGCATCCAATGAATGATATTTACTATGAAACTCCGAGCTTTTAGGATTTCAGACTGTCCATACTCTCAATATTTCTGGAGTGCCAAGTCTCTGGATTGCTACATTTGTTGCCAAGTGTCATTTCCTGATCAACGGTCGAGATTAACTCTGGCCCTCCTCTCTATGAGACTTCGAAGCTTTGGGGTTCTGGGAATTTGGAGGATTTCACATCTACACACCCCAAAACTCTTGAAATATGAATCCCTGAATACTTCTAGGTCACGCCCGAGACATCATCACGTTACGTTACTTCAACACTACAGAACCTCATGGATTTATTCCTCCCATTCCATCACAAACCATTTCTTTTGGAGTGTCAAGTCTTCAGACCTTGGGATCTAATGCCACACATCCCCTTTGACCATCAGGGTCCCCACTAACCATGCTCAAGAAGATTTCCACGTGGTGGAATACTAGAAGGAGACACGAGGCCCAATATGATGGGTGGCATGTGTCATGTTCTAACTAGTGTTTCTATCTTCCAAAGGTTCTTAATTCATTGACACATGGCACACATCCCATGTGTCCACATCATCACTGGTGACGTTAGTAGACCACGTCACTTTGGGACTTCAGGCTTCACAATATTTTACACTTGCACACTCCAATTCTCCCGAATGCAGAACTCCCAAACTTCTTTACTTTCCGGGGTCCACATGGTACTGCTATCAACAATTAAGGTGGTGGCACATGGCATTCCTAGGAAGGGTCCACATCACCAATGGTGACATCATCATGCCACGCCACTTTTGTTCTTTGGCTTTGGGACTTCGGGCTTCGAGACTTTTCACACTAACACAATCCAATCCTCCCAAACTTCGAACTCCCGAACAAGTTTATCTCCTGACACGTGTCCCTTTTAATGGACGGTCTGAATCAACTCCAAACTTTAGAACTTAGGGATTTTTCTCCTTAGCATACTTTGTTTCTCCCAAACTTCGAACTCCCAAATACGTCGATCTTCCGACACGTGCCCCTTTTTGATGAATAGTTTGGATTAACTGTAAACTTCGAGACTTTGGGCTTCAGGAGTTTTCACACTAGCATACTTTGTTTCTCCCAAACATCGAACTCCCGAACTGTTGTGAGATCTATGGCTCACAATCACTTGCGTGTATATTTGATGGCTGAGATATGTTCTTCATCATTGTGCCTTACCTCTTTCTCTTGGCTTGATCTAACGGTTATGATATGTCCTCAGACGATCTAATGGTCAAGCACTTCCCGCCGGATATGTTGTGTAGATCCACTTCACGGCTTCGAATATTTGACACTTTGGCTCCTTTGGCTCTCTAACTCATAAAATTCACTGAAGTTATGAAGTCCTAAGGACTTTGGAGGTTAAATATAATGCACCTTTTTCCAGATCTGATGACTAGAAAATTTTGGCCTTTCCCCTACACAGATCTTATGGCCCAACTTCAAACCTTGCGGTTCCAGATCCACGGTTATTGCAGTCTCTTTTCTCTGCTGAATTTATTGAACCTCTATACCTCCTAAGCTTCCAAACATGACCAAGGTGTTCTCTTGGCACTCTAGGATGCTCTGAAATTCACATTTTGTCCCTCTCGACAACAATTTTCTCTGATCTTTTGATTCCATAACCACTTATATGGTCCAATTCAGGCTCAATGTCGAAAACTAGGCTCTAAACTTCAATTTTGTCCATTTCGACAACAATTCCTTTTCAAAACCTTTTCTTCAACTTCCACTTTCCTGACCCATATAGGCTTAGTGTTGAAACCATGGATCTGATACCAATTTGTGACATCCCTGACCATCAACCTTTGTTGGGTAATGCTACCTAATCAATTGTATCTTTGCTACATCCCCGAAGCATAGACCAACATGGTGGGCCATGCCACCAAAAGAAACGTTCATGCTCTGATACCATTTTGTGACAAACCCAACCTTAATGTACTAGGATATGACACACAAAGATACTTTCAGAAACATCATACACATCCATATAAACATAGAAATGACAATTATCATCTACCTATATATAAACATATATAGACAACATATTCTAATAATACACAGATTAATGCAAAAATAATAGTAAGCCTACACATACAACATATACAATATATCCATCCATTACTCATCAATTATATCACATGTACAATTACACAACATGTAAATGAACATAGAAGAGGCACTTATATTTTAATAGAAGACCACCAAATGCATGCAGACCTTCCACGAAACTCCCAACCATAGACCACGCTGCTCATCACTCTCAGTAGTGGGTCACCCCTGAGCTGGGACTAAACTCCACCAGGCAAGGAATTCATAGGCTAAGCAAGGTCAACAGGAAATTCACACAATTCAACATGAAGGAATTCCTCCTGTTGGAACATATATAATCCTATAACTTTGAGCTTTAAAACAAAAACATCTTTGGTTAAATCGTAACAAGGTGCGTGTGATAATTGTCATTGATGAAGTTCATGAGATTGATCGGATGATCCCAAGCTCTTTGGAGTTGTGGAGTCACTCGATTATTAAGTAACCAAATCACTAAAGGTCGCTTCAGAGTTTCGCGCTTAAGTAACCCTGAAACTCGAAAGAATCTGTTATCTCTCTTTCATAAACTTTCAAAGGACATGAGGAATAGCACACATGTATCTTTCAAGTCTTCCCTAGGTTGACACACAACATCCATTTGAGACACTTTCCTCTGAATATTCGTATGAATCTTAGTAACACATGGCACCCCCTGGTCTCGACACTTGATTTAAAATGATGTCACACTCAACACGTCACTACATGTAACGACCATTCAGAAATATAATGACAAGCTAAATTGTAAAGCCACGAAGTGGCAAAATCCTGAAATATTAAATCTTAATTAGTTAAGTTAATCTCGGTTAAAATACACTTATTAACTTCGCACTTCAGAAGTTTGGACGTTTATCATCCTTCACATCTTGAAGTCTCTGAAGTTTGAACTTCCAAAACACTTCAAATTTAAATGTGGTTAATTAAAGCTAAAAAAATGATTATTCAATAATTAATCATTTCACGGTTTTGGGTTTCGGGGATTCTATCTCGAGCTACTATTAAAAATCCTGAAGTCCGAATACCCAAAAACACTTAAAGTTAAACACGATTAATTAATTTTTTAAACAAGATTATCTCACAATTAATCTTTCATGAATTCACGATTCCGAAAATTTCCCCGATCGCGAACCACCAATATTAATGGCATTAATCACAAATCAACGATAATGATTTCAATATAGATTGCAGATATGGGCCTAGATTTTCTTATTAAGGTAAATAAATTTATAGTCAGTAAAGGTATTTTCAGATCAATATGCTTGAGTTGAATAAGAATATTTCATTTTGAATTCCATTTTCATTCTCACAGAATAACAAGTTTTATCCAACTGAGAAGCTCACGCATTCCCCTATAACAGTTAACTGAGTTCTGATTATATGAATATCACGGCACCAGGAAATATGGCTAAAGCAGCTGGTGAAAGCGCAAATCCTAACACAAATGTTCTGTCAGACACCTCACTGATAGCCATAGATACCGTAAAATATTTGACATAGGTCTTCAATATTCTAGAGCACGAGCTTATAAATTGCCCAGAGGATTTAGGTGACGAAGTGAGTGAAACCCAAGCAACTAAACGTAGGGATATAGCTCATTCAGGGCTACACAAAATAGAAGTACGGTCGAGACTCATGCTATATAACGACATGATAGGATGGGCCTTGGAAAACGTCAACATTTCAACCACGAGCAAAAAAGATACAGGAAAATTTTCCTTAGGTAGAAAGGAAGCTATACACTTTTGAGGCAAATGAAGAAAATGAACCTTCTGGGTTGGTGGTAAAGTTAGTGAGTTGATGCATCCAATGTGTCGAATATGGTAAAGCAAGCACATTTGGAAGCAAGTAAGAAAAATACACATATTACTCATATAGGTGAAGATCAGATGCCAATTGTCTCTAGGCTAAATAATGAGGAGAAGAAACGGCTCTGCTAGCAGACGAAGAGACAAAGGAGAGGGCTAATGGAACTTTTCAGTTTTTACATATTGTAATCTTATTCAAAAATATTTACTATTTTTTAATTATGAGAAGTCTAACCATTTGGGCTTATGACAATTTTGTATAAATACATAGATTAAATATCTATTGAAGGTTGCTTCTTGCTGATTGTAATAGAGAAAACTCTCCTTATAGAGTATTAATACAAGTGCAGAAAAAGATTCCAAGTTTTGTTTAATCTGGGTTATGTGTTTCTTTTGTTTTCCATTTCTCAGCATTTCTTTATGTCTTCCTTGATAAATGTTTGATTTCAATTTAGTACAACAAATATTGTAATCTTATTGTATCAATAATTTATTAGGTAAGAAGCCTTTCCTCTGCATTTACTATGAGTAAATCAAGACCTGCTTGTTGTGTGGGTTACTGTATTTTATGCTTTATTCAAGTTTAAAATATTTGTTTTCTTCTACTGCAACAAGGTGGGACTCTTCAGTAATTGACACCTTGCTTTGTTTTACAGTTTTGTATCTTTCTCTCACACAATTTAATATTACAATTTTGACTCAGATGTGAAATACGACCTCTTTGTTGTTGAATTGTTAATTTCATTTAAGGATTTTTTCTCATATAACTAAGGTATAAAAAACACATTTTAAAAACACACTCTCTCAAAATTTCCTGATGCATGACATTATTATTTGAGCCTTAATTTTAATCTCAGGAACAACATCTTTTTGGCGTCGTTGTCGAGGACGAAGAAAAAAAGTTATTTTTCCCTGGGAAAATGACAAGGTAAGATTCTATGTTTGATAGTGAAGAAATATTGAATATTATATCAAGGCTATTTTTATCTTTCACTTGGCGACTCCACCATATATAAACTAGCATTCGGTCGTAAGAATAACATAAAGAACCTAGATGATTAACATACCACCTGTATCAGATCCCTAAAGGTTGTTAAAACCAAAGGGATACCTGAAGTCGACTACCGCATCGGCAGGTAAAACGTACCAACCCAAAGTTTCCCAAGTCAATACTAAGGTTTTGGTTGAATAATTAACTCCTGAAGAGAATTTTAAACAAACACCCTCTGTGAAGGCCTCAACTAGAAATCCCGATGTTAGTTGTAAGAACCCATAGGTAATTGCACCCAAAATAAAGATTGATATTGACCCTTATGATACTCCAAACGGTTTGATTAAACGAGCCTCTTCTATACCCGTTGTCGTTAATTTTCTGTCTACCCCATCCTCACTAGAAGTAAAGGTTTCAATTCTCCAAAAACCTGAAGAGCATATTGTATACCCTGATTTGTCCCTTGTTGGTTCACCTATCTATGCATCTTGTAAGTCTGAGGAAACCAGTTCACATTTTCCTTTCTTTCCTCTTCCAGAATTTTCATCTCCTAATGATCATTTTACAGATTTCCCTTCGCCACATCCCAAGGAAGTTGAAAGGTCACCACTTCGGTCCCTAGAATTTTTCGAAAACCCTCTTTTTAATTCCTGAAGTTCATCCCCTAGACTTCTAATGGATGTTGCTGGAGGAGGTGGTGTTGGATATGGAGGAGCAGGTGGTCAAGGACCATCTCCACCCCCTAGAATGTTTTCCAAAGTAGCTACTAGATACGCCCCTTTGGTCCTTCCTCCCATCCTTCATGATTTACCTAAAAATTCTATGAAGAATTTACCAAAATTTACGGGAAAAGGAGATTTAACTGCCACAAAGCACATAACATTTTTCAATTAGCTCGTTGATATCCTTGGAATTGAACACGAGGATGTTTAATCTAGGATTTTAGTGCAAACTTTCGAAGGATAGGTAAGAATTTGGTTTCGAGGATTCTCGGTAGGATCCCTACAGTCATACGATGATTTAGAAAACGCTTTTATAAGACAGTGGGGAGAAACAAAATACCATCTTTACTATTTGACTGAATTTGGGGAATTGAGAAAAAGGAATTATGAGTCAGTTCTTGAATTTACCCAAATATTTAACAAACTTTATCATAAGATCCTAGCCGAAGTTAAACCCTCTCAACCTGCAACAAAGGTAACTTTCACAAAGGATTTAGAACCCAATTTTTCCCTACTTTTAAGAGAAAGAAGATCCACAAGTCTAACAGGAATGCAAGACGACGACATAGAAATCGAATCAAACATGATGGAATCTAGTAAATTAAAATCTAAGGTTGAGACAGGAACCAAAGAACCTAAACGCTTCAGGGAACAAGTAGGACCCTCCGGATCTGGGAAGTTTGCGAAAGAAAAAATAGATGACATGGCTAAGATAATCAAAGATTTATCAAAAAAAATCTCTAGGATGGAAATAGAACAAGACAAACCTGATCCATTTGTTAGAAAAGATTTCAGGAGAAATCCTAACCCCCAGACCTAGCAAAGACAAGTAAAAAATGAATATCAAAAAATCCAAGCCCCGTTTAAGACATAAAATTTTATGCAAAGGGATGATATGAAAAACTACAAGGGGTTAGAAGAGGATATAAAAAACCTTAGTGATGACGACCAAGAACCTCATATAACTAGATAGGATTATGAAATATCTCTAGACCAAGAACCCCTATTTAGTAATGAACAAAGTATAAATAATATGGGAGAGTCTGCATACCAAGGAATCGTCGACTCCATAATGGTTGAGTTTCAACAGAAGTATAATTTGAGGCCCAGAGAAACAAATACTATAAGTGTTCCACCAAAAAATATTTTATCAAGAAATAAAGTGAGCGAGGCAGTTGTTACTAAACCTCTAATTGAAAAACAAGCTTCTCGAACAAAAATAGTTGAAACCAGAGCAACACAAACTAAGAAGACAGAGACTATAAAAGAACAAGATTCAAACAGAGAAGTCAAAAAAACAACTAGAGGTTTTATTTTAGAGAATGAAAAAATCAAGATTAAAATCCCCATGCCTCTGGTTGAGCTGGCTAAGAATCCAATTTATAAAAAACAGATTGCTAAAATGATAAATTATTATGATGCTTAATCTCATGTAGATGTGATCAATCTACAAGATGAAAGAGCGATGATTATGTTCGGTCTGCACATCGAAAATACCAAGGATTTTGTTGCCCTGTTTTATATTACATTCACTGTGCATGACCATTTACTTCATAATTGCATGCTAGATTTTGGGGCTTCACATAACTTAATGCCTAAGATTATTATGGAAAATTTGGGCCTCGAAATCACTAGACCTTATAAGTACTTATACTCGTTTGATTCAAGAAAAGTTAAATGTCTCGGCATGATCAAGGATTTGGTAGTGAATCTTTCATAGATTCCTGTAAAGAGTATTCTTATGGATGTAGTTGTTTCTGATGTCCCTGCTAAGTATGGTATGCTTCTATACAGGTATTGGGGCACAAAACTAGGAGGATCACTTCAACTGGACATGACGTACGCTACAATCTCGATTTTTGGTGGACAATTTACTCGACTATACAAAGAGACTAGACTGGAATATACTATAAGTGACCCCAAAAACCAAAATAATTATCCATTCTATGTTTCCAATCAGGATCTAGGAAATTGTATTTTATCAATAGACGATGATTTTGATGAATGTATGGAAGAAAACAAAAAAATAGAAAAAACACAGAAAAGTGTAAATAGTAGAGAAGGAGTATGGAAAATGTTTTTCGATGGTGCTTCATCCTACTATTATTGGATAAATCAGTAGGTGCGAACACTAACTGATCTCCCTAGATCCACCTATATCTAGAACAAAACACACCATAACATGACGCTTTCCTTAAGTTTTAAATATTGAATTTACTAACTAAAGAGGGATAGGTGACATACCGTTTAAACGTTGCTTCCTCTCGCCATCTCCATCCTAGCTCCATTCCAACTCTCATACAATGATGATCCTACAAAAGAATGCAGCCAACCAAAGTGATAGTAATAGCATAAACTCAATATAAACTTATGTATGTGATCAAGGAATCATACATTAAAACACAACAAGATTTATAGGAAAGAATCATGTTACTGTATCATATTAAATGTGAAAGAGAGATTACAACCATAGCCTTGATGTCGTAAGGTCCCTTCCAACTGTCCTTTGTTCCCCACACACTTCCACTCTAAGAATTTTGAGAGCATAGATATGATAATATTCACAATCTATCTTGACAAAATGGCTCATCTAGCCAAGCTAACAATCTCCAAAGCTCAATGCAATCCAAGCTAATCCCAAAAGCTAAATTTCTCCATGAGAGCTCCTCTCCTTTTATAATTTGAAGAGGATAAGGTGAGGAGGTTAGGATGATCCCACCAAATCATGAAATCAAGTAATATACAAACCATTCGGATGCCACCTCACCATGGAAGTTTCTCCTTCTAGAAGCATCGAGAAGATGCTCGTTTTTCCCACGTATGAGCATTCTCGCACCCTACCTATAGAGAAACCTGCGAACCTCTCACAACCCATCTATGGTGAAGCCTGCGAGAATCAGGCATTATTGCACCCTGCCTATATAGCAACCTACGAACATCCCCTTTAATAGGGTTTTTACAAAGGAAAATGCAACTTCTTTTCTTAGGAAAAGTTCTTCTCCCTTCATTCTTCAGGAACTCAGGCCACTGACCCCTTTGAAGAAAATAGATAGGTTTACATCATTAATCATCATAGGGCTGACGAAAATAATGTGTAACACAATGAAGGGGCAGGGGCCAGAGTGTTGTTTTTTTCACCTGGAGATGAATATTTCACTCCCTTTTCATATATATTACAATGGGAAATAAATTATACAAATAATGTTTGTGAGTACGAGGCTCTGGTTTTAGGATTGGAGGCTACTAGGAAACTAAAAATTGAAAGTCTAATAGTTTAGGGTGATGCAGAACTTATTGTAAAACAAATAAAGTAGCAATATCAAGATAAAAATCCAAGGCTAAGGTCATACAAAAATTGCCCCTATGATCTGATTGATAATTTTTTCTCATCATTTAACATTCACCACATTCATAGAATGGAAAATCAATAGGCAGACTCTTTATCCAAGGTAGCCACGACATTTCTCCTGCCCAGTTTCCTAAAACTGAAGTATCATATAGAAATGAGACACAGACCTTCAATCCCAAATATTGTGCAACACTGGCAGGTTTTTGAAGATGACGAGTAGATCAAACGGTTTCTAGAAATGGTTGATAAATTCTCTGAGACTCATATAGATCAATTAAACCATAACGATCCTATCTGGATCATATAGGAAGGTGAAGATACTGAAAATTTCAAAGATAAGATCGCAAATCATTGAATGTTTGTACTTAAGAACAATTAGATCCCCAAAATTTTGATACCCTTTGGGAGATTGTTTGACAAATATGACATACCCTTGAAATATACCCTACGACCTCAACTCGAGGAGGTTGAAGACTGTGACATAGGAACTAAATAAGAACCAAAGATATTCAATATATCTAAATACCTTCCATCTCAGGTGAAGAATAAATATGCCAAATTGCTTAAACAATACAAAGATGTCTTTGCCTGGTCCTATGACAATTTAAAAACTTATGATACCTCTGTGATTGAACATAATATTCCTTTGAAGCATGGTATCAAACCTTTTAGAAAAGCGCTGATACAGATCAATCCTATCCTCTTTCCAGTAATATAAAGAGAGGTCAAGAAGTTTCTCGATGCAAATATTATTGTCCCACTTCGGTATTCCGAATGGGTAGCAAATTTGGTACCCATTAGGAAGAAAAGTGGAGAAATAAGGCTTTGCGTATATTTCAGGAATTTGAACTGATCGTCCCTTAAACACAAGTACCCACTACCAAAAATGGATCATGTTTTGGAAAAAGTAGTTGGAGCTAACATAAGGTCTATGATTGATGGTTTTTCCGAGTACAACCAAATTGTTGTCCACGAAGATGATAAAGAAAAAACTGCATTAACCACTCCATGGGGAACATTCATGTATGATAAAATGTCATTTGGTTTAATGAACACAGGGGCCACTTTCCAAAGAACGATGGATATAGCTTTCATTGGTGAGAGAGATAAATTTGTTGGTATTTACTTAGATGATATAACAATCTTATCGAATTCTGATGCAAAACATTTGGGTCATCTCAAACAAACCTTTGAGAAATATAAAAAATTTGGTTTGTCTCTAAACCCTAAAAAGTCTCATTTTTCTATGCAAGAAGGCAATATTCTGGGTCATTTAGTTTCAAAATATGGAATCAAGGTTGATCACAAGTGAATCGAGGCGATCGACACAATAAACATTCCTATAAATAAAAAAGAAATCCAATCCTTTTTACGAAAAATAAATTTTTTGAGAAGGTTTATCCCTAACTTTGCTGAAATTGTCAAATTAATCACAGATATGTTGAAGAAAGACAGTGAAACTAAATGGACTTCCAAATAAAAAGCATCTTTCGAGTGAGTTAAGAAAGCTATAAGTGAATCTCCAGTATTAGTTAGTCCTGACTAATTCCTGTTCTTTTCTTTCGCATCAAAACATACTATCGCAATTGTACTTCTGCAAAAGAATGAAGAAGGCTTCGAGCAACTGATAGCTTTTTTCAGTAAAAGTCTCAGAGATGTCGAATTAAGATATGATATACTAGAAAAACAAGCTTACGCAATGGTGAAAGCTATCAAATCTTTCAGTACATATGTGTTTCATTCCAGGATAATCTCTTATGTGCCAACAAGCTATGTCAAAGATATCTCGGTACAACCAGATAGTGATGGTAGTAGAGTTCGGTTAGCCAAAATTCAAGAGTTTGATTTAGAATTAAAACCAACCGAGATGGTCAAAAGTCAGGGTCTGGAGAAATTATTAGCAAAATCAAATTTCATAGCACTTGGGATAAGCCACCTGGAATTACAGGGATATATCCCAGACATAGAGGAACTTGATAATCAAACCCCTGCAGTGCAAATCGGGGATAAATTTTCTTCCTCCGATTGGTATCAAGATATCATTTCGTACCTCCTCACCCTTCAATGCCTGAGAAACATAACTCCATCCCAGGCAAGAACATTGAAGCTACACACAGTTAAATACTATATTATTGAAGGTCAATTGTACTGGGAAGATCCTCTAGGTTTCTTGCTACGTTGTTTAACAAAACCTAAAACAGAGGATGTCATAAATGAATTTCACAAAGGAGTGTGTGGAGGACATCATGCCTAGAGGGCCACAACCTACAAGATCCTAAGATATGAATATTATTGGCCAAAGTTATTTATCGATGTGAATGCCAAGGTCATAGCGTGCAACCCCTGCCAATTGTTCTCTGGAAAACAAAAGCTCCATGTGCTACCTTTATTCCCAGTCAAAACAAAGGCTCCTTTTAAACAATGGGGTCTGGACTTCATCGAATAAATTCACCCACAGTCAAGCGCACAACATAAATGGATTTTAACTACTACCAATTATTTCATGAAATGGGTTGAATCCGTTCCAACTCAGAATACCATAGATTTGGTAGTTATAAAAAATTTGGAGGAGAAGATCCTATCCAAATTTGGCTACCCTCAGAAAATAGTTGCAGAAAACACCTAAGCTTTCAAATCCATGGCAATGATAATATTTTGTCAAAAGTACAACATTGTGTTGGGGCATTCTACAACCTATTATCCTTAGGGAAATGGGTTGGCTGAATCATCCATCAAAAGTTTTATGAATATAATCAAGAAAGTATTAATGGAAAATAAGAAGGCTTGGAGTGTTCACTTAAAGTAAGCCTTCTGGGAAAACTGAATCAGCACTAAGAAATCAATAGGTATGTCTCTTTTCCAAATGTTTTATGGTATTGATGTTTTTCTCCCTATAAATCTATCTCTTCCAGTAATGAAGTTGTGGAAATACAAAAACGAAGATATGAATGATGTAACAAGGAGTATTAACCAAATAATCGAAGTCCAGCAAAGCAGGGCCTAAGTTGATGACAGACTTCAAAAATATCAAGATAATATGAAATCCCTTTTCGACAAAAAAGTGAAAGACATGGAGTTTTGTCCAAGTGATCTAGTTTTAAAATGGGATGTCGGAAAAGAAGATGCGGGAAAACACAGTAAGTTTTATCACCTCTGGTTTTGACCATTCAGGATCGCAGCTACAGAGGGAAAGAACTCGTTCCTATGGGAAAATATCGATGGAAAAACTTTTGAAGCCCCTATCAATGGGCACTATCTAAAACATTTTATGCAATAATCTGGTTTTGCATTACCATTGTATATACAGGTTTGGTTTCTCATTTAATTTTGCAATTTCATTTTCCTTCTTTCACAAATTATCTAAATTTTACTTTTTGTAAATAAACCTAGTCTTATGCGATATAATAAAAGAAAAATATAACATGTCTATATTGCATATCATTTCTATTCTACAGAATTTGCTAATTTTTTCTATCTTGGTCCCGTGCAGAATGCTTACTATCAGAAGAAAAATGAGAAGATATCATAATCCAACAGTCATTTTTCAAAAGATTTGTTTTCTCTCAAAACAGGTGATGAATTAAAAATTGCTCTGATTGAAAATTTAAGTGGAATCCGAGGTATGAACTTCTATATTTAATATTCTGCTAAAATGGAAAGGAAATTCTATCGAACATGAACAAGGTTCCACTCACTTAAATATAAACACCTGATCAAAGATCAGAAAAGTATACATCTATAGGGTTCTAATTCAAACGAAAATAAAAGAAAATAAAAACAAAAAGGACTTAAAAAGAAAAGCTTGAATAATCAAGAAGTTCACTCGCACGAAAGAAAATCTTTGTTACGTCGGGCCCCCCAAATCCTAGTTATGTTTCTTTTCGTTTATCTTCAATCTTTTACCCTATTCTGATTTTACTACCTGGCCTTAAATCTTCATATAAAGAAAGGATTTCTCTTTGACTTTGAAAACTTAAAAACATATTTTCAAAACAAGATTAGGTGAAATTTTTTATATTCCTCTGATTCTAACTGAAAGAAGGTATGTCTAGGATAATATTGATAACTTTGGATCTTCTAACGGATTTTAACCGATTATTTCTCTCAAGGCCAATCCCTAGAAAATTAAAACTCCCCATAAGATATTCCCTATAGGAGAATATATATTGAAGATAGGGAGAGATTTAGTTCAGAGTACAATAAAAAATTGTTGACATGCCTTCATTGTCAAATCTTAAATAGATATCATCCCTGTATGATACATACAAATTGATTGCCCCCACTTCAAGATTATAAAATATACAAGACAGATGGTGAAAGGGAATTCATATAATGATTGCCCCCATCCAGTCCAACACAAATGGTGAAAGTAAATTCGTAAATCAATTGCCCCCATTCTGTCCAAAAGACATGATGAAAGGAAATTCATGTAATGATTTCCCTCATCTCAATTAAAATGTGAAACACAAATTGAAGTGGTGAAAAGAAATTCAATGGGAGACGTAGATAAATTCACTGAGGTATTGAACATGCTCGGTGGCAGTGAAGCAATATCTATGATACCTGTAAGACTATCATACATGTACAAACATACTCTGATATCTAGTTCTCCCTCTGATAATATTTACATTCTGAACCAATATGGGACTCCCCAGATAAATTATAAAAATCACTCAACCTTGATGCGAACAAAATCGACTAAAGTTTGATACTTCGGTTAAAGTTGTTTTGATTATCTTGAGAAAATATAAACTCAGTTTTAGGAAAAGGAAACAGATCAATAACCTAACTTGAGATAAATAATTGATTATGTTTCGATGATTTTCTGAGACTCGGTTGAAATCTGATTTTTCTCTGTATGATTTTTCTCCAAGGGTGTTTACTAGAAATACAATGATGACTCCATTCACCCAATAAAGGAACTTGGTCTACTATTCTTCCTCTCCTTGCAGGGAGACGTGATCCCTAGACAGAGTCTATGGTGGAACATATATAATCCTATAAATTTGATATTTAAAACAAAAACATCTCTGGTTAAATCATAACAAGGCCTATGTGATAATTGTCATTCATGAAGTTCCTCAGATTGATCAGACGATCCCAAGCTCTTTGGAGTTGTGGAGCCACCTAATTATCAAGTAACCAAATCCCTAAAGGTCGCTTCAAATTTTCACGCTTTGGGCATTTCTACAAGTCATGAATTTAAAATCCCTTAAACTCGAAAGAATTCGTTATCACTCTTTCATAAAATTTCAAAGGACATGAGGCACAATACACATGTATCTTTCGAGTCTTCCCTGGTTTAACACGTGGAATCCATTTGTGACATTTTCCTCTGAAGATTTGTATGAATATTAGTAACATGTGGCACCCCCTGGTCTCAACACATCATTTAAAATAGCGTCACCCTCAACACGTCACTACAGGTAACAACCATTCAGAAATATAATGACGAGCTAAATTGCAAATCCACGAAGCAGAAAAATACCGAAAAAATCTTAATTAGTTAAGTTAATCTCAGTTAAAATACAGTTAATAACTTCGCACTTCAAAAGTTCAGACGTTTATCATCCATCACATCTTGAAGTCTTCGAATTCCGAACTTCCGAAACACTTCAAACTTAAACGGGGTTAATTAAAGCTAAAAAAATGATTATCCAATAATTAATCATTTCGTGGTTTCGGGTTTTGGGCATTCTATCTCGAGCTACTGTTAAAAATCCTGAAGTTCGAATACCCAAAAACACTTAAAGTTAAACACGATTAATTAATTTTTTAAACAAGATTATCTCACAATTAATATTTTGTGAATTCGTGATTCGGAAAATTTCAAACCTATTTCATCCAAGTCCTCGATCGCGAACCACCAATATTAATGGCATTAATCACAAATCAATGGCAATAATTTCAATATAGATTGCAGATCGTCGCCTAGATTTTCTCATTAAGGTAAATAAATTTATCATCGGTAAAGGTATTTTCATATTAATACTCTTGAGGTGAATAAGAATATTTGATTTGAATTTCATTTTCATTCTCACAAAATAGCAAGTTCTAGCCAACTGAGAAGCTCACACATTCCCTTGTAACAGGTAACTCAATTCCAATTTCATCAATATCACGGCACCACGAAAGATGGCTAAAGCAGCTGTTGAAAGCGCAAATCTAAACACATATGTTCTATTAGACACCTCACCGAGATCCATAGATACTGTAAAATCTTGGACACATGTGTTCGATATTCTAGAGAACAATCTTATAAATTGTCCAGAGGATTCAGGTGATGAAATGAGTGAAATCTGTTAGCATTAGAAGTCACTCCTGGATTGCAGCAGGAGCAAGCCTGAAGCCCATCAGTTTATGCCACTATTTGTTGATAAAGGGTGACGAATGGAAGTAAACTCATAACAATATCGTTCTAGCTCATAAACTAGGCCAGGCATGCACAAGCAGATGAGGTCTTGGTTCAACTTCATACAGTAAGTTGTAATAAGGGTGAGTAGGAGGAAGACTTTTGTGAGGAAATACGAAGGCATGTTGTAGGCATCAAGCTTCTAACAGCCTGTAGAAGAAAACTTTGAACACAAGAACCTCTTATATTCAAAATAAAAAACACTAAAATAACATAACAACGTTATAATAAATCCTTTGTCATAACACAGTCATGACAATTCATGTGAATCAATCAATCGTGAACCCTTTTAGTATGAGATCAAAACCAGATGAAAAAGAGATCTACCTTACATTGAACAAGAAAATTTCATATGTAGATACATAGCTAGGAAAACCAGTGCTTCCTTAAAATATTACAGTCGGGAGCTCTGCTCTACCATACATCTTAACACAAATACAAAAACTGAGTCTATATACTCAGAGAAATTTTCCACCTTGGCAGCAGGAAGGTAGCTGAGACGTTAAAGTCCAAATTGGCATGTGCAAGCTTCTTTGATCAGATGAGGACATCAGATCAGCATGGCCTCTTTAGGAAAACCTACACACAGGATGATCTTGGGCAGACTGCCTGCCAGAACCTCCTTGTCTTACATTTAAGAAGTGAGGCAAGGTTTCAACCACCTCCTCCTACCTTTATTTACCTCTAGCAGGGATCAGGATCGAGGCTGAGTTGAATTGGCACCTGGATAATGCGGCGACGCCTCTTGCAGCTAAACCCGACGCTTTGGCCCTTTGCGCACCTCTTTCTATCACCCCAAGTGACCACAGGTCGTGACCATATGCCTATCTTCAAAGGCGCTTTTCGCATTTCGCATTTCGGCGATTCCGGATGTAGTGGAGGAGCGACCCCCTATATTTCAAAGTCTCAGTACCTGAAATGACTAAATGGATAATCATTTCATGTTTCAGAGTTTCCCAATGCAATGGATGAGAGACCCCACGTCTTTTGAAGTCCCGATAGCTGAAATGATGAAACGGCTAATCATTTCGTGTTTCAGAGTTTCCCGGTCCAGTGGAAGAGCGACCCCCTATCTTTTGAAGTCCTGGTAGCCAAAATGCCGAAACAGCTAATCATTTCGCGTTTCAGAGTTTCCCGATGCAGTGGAAGAGCGACCTCCTGTCTTTTGAAGTCCCGATAGCTGAAATTCCTAAATGGCTAATCATTTCACGTTTCAGAGTTTCCCAATGCAATGGACGAGAGACCCCATGTCTTTTGAAGTCTCGGTAGATGAAATTCCAAAATGGCTAATCATTTCACGTTTCAGAGTCTCTCAATGCAGTGGAAGAGCAACCCCCTGTCTTTTGAAGTCCTGGTAGCCGAAATCACGACCGATCCTGATCAAGCGCCATGTGTCCCGACTGGATCAGACGACCATGATCATTTTGTGACTTTGGCCATAAGAGATGAGCCCATGCGCTAAACCTCATGCAACTCCATGACTCAATCTTACCCGATGACCGTCGACCTGCTCCATCTATGGATCCTCACCGTTGAAAACAAAATGCCTGCTCGCTTGATTTTAAACCTGAAATGGAATTCTTCTGTGTGTTGTGCTTGGTTCTCATGACTGCGGCCTTTGAATAAAATGCATTTGATGGGATTTTTAAAACCCATTTCTACGCATTTACACCAAGGGCCTGAAATCGGAGAGAACCACCCCCTTGCAAGAATTGGCGCTAACATTAGGCTCCATGGGGGATAGAGTCATCCCTGTGATGCTCTAATAACTCCTTCTACAGTTCCAGTTGCCTTCTGTTGCGCTATGGAGTCATTTATTAAGCCAAAAATAAACAGAAAAACAATATTTACAAAAACAAAGGATCCGTCTAAGGCTCAAACAAAACATTTCTTCAGGAAATGCCCATTTACTGGAAAAACTTCTTCACCCTCCAAATACTGCAACCTGTACGTTTTATTTAAGAATACTTCGGTGATTTTGAAGGGCCCGATCCATAGGGCATCAAACTTGTTGTGTTTCCCCCTATCCTACCTGGGTGCATCCCACTTAAGCACCAAATCTCCCAGTTTGAATTCCTCCTTCCTAACCTTCCTGTCAAAGGCCTGCTTGATCTTCTGCTGATGACTATGAGCTATCTCCATTACCTTCTCCTTGACCTATTTCACTTCCACCACTTGATGACTTATTCTAACCATATGGTCTGGCTCTCCTTCATGATCTTGAAATAATTTTGTTGCAGGTAAAGTGAGCTGAGTGGGAAACACAAGCTTCGTCCCATAAACAACTTGAAAAGGTGAGGTGCCCAGGGACTTCTTTGTTGTCACTCGATCAACCCATAGAGCGAATTTGAGCTTTGAATCCCAAGCCCTCTTATTGTCTTCCAATAATCTTTTAATGAGTTTGATTAGACTTTTATTGGAAGATTCTTCCAGTCCATTTCCTTGAGGATAATAGGGAGTGGAGTGAATTAGTGAAATCTAAAACTTCTCACAGAACTTAAACAGAGGCCAAGACTTGAAAGAAGCAGCATTATCAGTGAAAATTCTGTTGGGACAGCCAAATCTGGCTATGATATCCTCCAGGAAGATGATAATTACCTTGTGTGAATCACTCCTAGTGGGGGCGACTTCCTGGTGAAATAGTCTATTGCAATTAGGATCCATCTGTGTTAGCCACTTGAAGGAGGATGAATTTCTCCAATGAAGTCCAACCCCCACTATTGAAAGGGTGTTGAAGCTACTACAAGATTTAGTGGCAGAGATTTGAGTTGATGATTTCCTGAGAACCTTTGGCATTTGATGCAATCCCTGACTTCTCTGCAGACATCAGTGAATAAAGTGGGCCAGTAGTACCCAGCATTGAGAATTTTGTGGGTTGTGGTCTTCCAGAAATGATGCCCTCCACAAAGGCCACTATGGAAATCAAACATAACTTTCTGGGCTTCATGTGGGTTCAGACACCTCAGAAGCACCCCTAGAGGGTCTCTCCAGTACAAAACTTGGTCAATAAGGCAATATCTGACTGCCTTGAGCTTTAAATCTCTTGCCTTGCTTTTTCCCATTCCATCAGGAGGCTTTAACTCTTGCAGAAAGTAAAAAATGTCTCTGTACCAGGTGCATTCTGCTAGTGATAAGCCACCCTGAGAGCTTTTGTTGGACGACTCAGCTTGTTGATTTCCTTAGCAAGCATAGATGAAGCTAACCCCCAAGGCCTTGCAATTGGATTCAGCCAGCAGCTTGGCTAAACCCTGCCCTTTAACCAACTTGTTGGGCTTTATCTCCAAGTCAAACTCAAAGATCTTGGAAATCCATTTACCTCTTCTCCCATCTATGTCAGGTTGTATAAGGATGTCTTTCACAGAGGCTGAAGGAACATATGCAGTCACTCTCAAGTGCAAGACATAGTCTCTGAAATCTTTGAGAGCTTTCACCAAGGCATAGGCTTGCTTCTCCATGATCTCATATTTGATTTTTGCATCTCTTAATGCCTTACTAAAGAAGGAAATGGGTTTCTCTCGCCCTTCCTCATTTTTCTGCAATAAGACTGCTACTACTGTATCAAAAGAAGCAAAAGAAAAAACTAGGAAATCCTTGGAATAATCAGGGCTGATCAACATAGGTGCCTCAGTCAATGCCTTTTTTATTTGGACAAAAGATTCCCTGGTTTCAGCAGTCCATTTTACTTCATTTCCCTTTCTGAGCATGGCTGTGATGTGTTTCACCAACTCAGCAAAATTTGAGACAGACCTCCTCAGAAAGTTAATCTTCCGTAAAAAAGCCTGAACTTCCTTTCTAGACCTGGGAAGTGACAGGGTCTGAATTGCCTCTACCCTGCTGGGATCAATTCTCACTCCCTCTTCTGATACTATATGGACTAACAGCTTCCCCTCCTTCATAGAAAACAAATATATCTTGGGATTTAAGGAAAGGCCAAACCTCCGTCATTTCAAAAAAACTTTCCTCAAGTGACAGAAGTGCTCTATATCAGACCTGGAGAAGACTATGATGTCATCTAGATAGATCACCACAAACTGATCTTTCTCCCCGATGAAGGCTATGTCCATGGCTCGTTGAATTGTTGCTCCTACATTCATTAATCCAAACGGCATTTTGACATACATGCATGTGCCCCAAGGAGTGGTGAAGGTTGTTTTTTCTCTATCCTCAGGCATGACTGATATCTGATTATAGCCAAAAAAACCATTAATCATGGATATCCTAGATGCACCAGTTACCCTCTACAATATGTGTTCCATGTTGGGCAAGGGATATTTGTCTTTCTTTGAGCTCATGTTCAGGTTCCTGAAATCAACACAGAGCCTGATTTCTCCACTTTTCTTCCTCACCGGGACCAAATTGTCTACCCACTCAGAGTATCTCAATGGGATAATGATTTGGGAATCTAACAACTTCTTACTTCTCTCTCCATGACAGACAAAAACATGGGATTTATCTGTCTTAGCTTCTGCCTAAATGGATTAGCCTCTTCCTTCAATGGGATCTTGTGTTCAATGACAGATGTGTCATATGTCTTGAGGTCTTCATAGGTCCATGCAAACACATCAACAAATTCTCTTAATAACTTGGTATATTCGGCCCTCTGTTCTTTGGTCAAACTACTTGACAACTTGAAAAACTTAGGCTCCTCCTGTGTGTTGATGTTTCACTCTGTTGTATCAACATCTCCATTTGAAAACCTACCCTCTACTGCCACATCATTTCCATCGAATAGTCTTTCTAAAGGGACTAGTCCCTTCGGAATGTGATTGCTAGGAAAATGAATAATATGGTGATTAGCAATTTTATTTAAAAATATCTCAGGGTGAGGGTGACTTTCGAGATCAGGATCCTGATCAATGTGTAATGCAAAAAATTCATCGACAGACTGAACAAATTTTTTGATTTCAAGATCGTCTTCGAATACCTTCCAATGCTTGATATTGTCTGAGATAGATGGCCTATATCTTGTCTCAACATCATATTTGATCTTAGGTGGCAGAGGGATATTGAACAGACTAGCTGAGACATCTAAGGAATCGGCCAAAGTATTTTCCTCTCTTGGAATAAAATAAATGTTGAAAGCTAAGAAGAAATTTTCAATCAGGTCCCACACCTCATTTTTGTAACCCCTGAGCCGAGGATGCTTAGCCCGATAAGCATTTCTAACTTGATAGATTATCAACTCAGTATCTCTGAACACTTCTACCTCCTCAATTCCCATTTCTTTTGCAGCCCTTAAACCTAGAACAAGAGCTTCATATTCTTCCACATTATTGGTAGCTTCAAATTCTAGCTTGTATGACATGGATATGGTTTCCTGACAAGGCGACACAAAAACCTTTCCAGCACCAACACCTTCACTAGAAGAAGCTCCATCAAAGAACATCTTCCAAACAGAGGTGGTTGGAGGAGGTATCTCGTGATTAAATATGGGTTTCTTTCTGATTTGAAAAGGGGCTTCAGGAGTATTAGTGACCTGCAATAAACTAGACCCCAAATCAGTGTCAAGTGCAAAGATAGGATGATTGGTGGGGTATTCTTCATCACTAACAATGTAGGCCAAATGATCTTCTTTGTACAACCTCCTGTGTTCCCCTCCAAAGAATGGAATGGTGGCATATGTGAGATCCATCTGTAATGTTCCTCTAAGTTTTTTGATCCAAGATCTTGACAACAACATGTTGAACTTGGGGGGAACATCAGCTACTAGAATGTCCATGACCAAAATCTTCATTGGCAGCTGAAATAAAGAGACCACCAAGTCTTTGATGAATCCAAGGCATTGCACCCTCCTCGAATCAAAAGAGTACAAATCATGATAAGCCTTTGTCACTTCCAGTCCCAATTATTCCATGACTATTTTGGGCATAAGGTTGTGGGAAGCTCCTGAATCCATGAGGAAATTATGCAACACCTTATCATGTATGTTCAGGGATGTGTAGAAGGGAGGGGATGAATCATATATATATTCTACCATGGGACCTAGGAAGACTGTTGGCTTTTCATCTTGAATATTTACTGAGTCTGTGGAAGGCTGGGGGGACTCAGATTGTAGCAGTTTGGAGAGGGACCTTTTGAAATCATCATTTTTAACTAGTTCTGAGAGGGGTATGGGAATTCTAATCTTTTGAATTTTGTGATCATAACTAAATGAGGAAAGAGGATTAGGAGCTTCCCTTACATCATAGACAGGTTCTTTGGCTGTTGGCGAAGTATTCTGAGTTTTCTTTTCTTTAGTAGTGATTGTTGCAGGTTTAGCAGGCCTTTCCGCTATGAGGGGTTGATCATGGCTATCAAAATTCCCTTCTTTCTTATTTGACCTGAGATGATATATGTTAGGATTGTTGTTGGCCTTTTCCCCTTTACCCAACTCATTGATTTGAATGTTCATAAGGGATTCTTCATATGCATATTGATTCAAATGGGGAAAAGAGGAAGTGTCTTCAATACAGTGAATTTCAGGGTCGAGTTCATCTATCTCCTCTCCTTCCTCATGAGCAACTAGGTTATTTTGGAGAGGGGTTTGAATCCTCTAATCATCTTTGTATTTTCTCATTTTATCCCTTGTCAAAACCTATGGCACATTGTTACTAGGCCTCATGAAGCCTTTGTTATCAGTATTTTGGGGATTTTTGTACATGGGCTTCCCTTCTAACTCCCACCTTTCCATTCTAGCTGAAAGCGATTTTTGCACTTTAGTTACCTCATCCGTCTGAAGGGGAAGGGGAGAGGAATTAGATGGGGAGGCTTCAGGTCTCTTCCTGGACATGTCTCTATCAGCCTTATTCCTGAGTCGATCAACAACTAATATGTTAGATTCTACTTCCACGACTGCATCCTGCATGTGAGCCAGAGTAGTTTCTCTCCTTTCCCTCAACAGGAGGCAAAAATCAAGATCAAAAGTGCTATCATAAGTGATTTTAGCAGAGGCTTCTGAGGGATTTATCTCAATAGGGATCTTATTGTACATTTTATTGAATCTCTTGGAGAAGTCAGAGAGAGACTCTCCTTCCTTTCTCTTCAAAGACCCAAACTATGTCATGTAATACATGAAGTATTTTTTGTCTCCCCACTGTCTCAAAAATGCATTATCCAAATCCTCAATCCCCTCGATAGATCTAGGAGATAGGGCCCTAAACCACTTTCTAGCCTCGCCTTGAAGGCTATGGACGAAAATCCTCATCCATACATCTGCATGCATGATAACATGATCATTTGTAAAACTGTAAAAGGCTTCAAGGTGTTCTTTTGCAGCTATGTCCCCTTCACCTGCAAACTTGGGCAGCTTCTTAAGGTAGCCATCTACTGGAAGGGCAATGAGAGGCTAAGGTAACAAAAGGGGAGCATGCCTAGTATCTATTATAGCCTCCATTCTGGTCATGGGAGGATTTTCTCCTGCCATAGGAATATTAGGTGGAGGAGAACTCGGAGGAGAAGGATCTCAAACAGGGGATACTGGAAATGAGCTTCCAGGTGGAAGGGGGGACAATGGGGGATTCAGAGAGAAGCCTAAGGGGCTTGAGTCAGCAGATGCTTCTCTCTGTGCAGTAGCAGCAACAGTAATAAGAGGCGGGGTGGTAAAGCTAGGAGTGGGGAAATATTTTGTGGTCCTGGGTCTATGCCAAGGTACAACTGAAGGGGAGAGGGGAGTGACAAGGATTTCTCCCTCCAATCCCAGACCAGGAGGGGAAAACACAGCAGGAACACTTCCGAAATTCAGGAAATGGGAAACTTTAGAAAAATTTCTGCTAGGAAGCTGAGAAGAATAAAATGGAGTTTATACAGAAGGAGATGGCAAATTACCTGGTTCAGCGGTGGAAGTTTCTCCTTCAGAGGCCTTTCCTTTTTTGATAATCGCCTCTAGATCAGCTTCAGGTGTAGCTAGAGTTAGTTGTGGATGGGACCGCGTGTGTCTACCTTTGGAAGCCAAAACTAAAACAGTAGGTTCACCACAGTGGAGTCGTCACAATGGAGTCACCAGGTGCATATTCATAATCTCATAGGGCTGTATTGCCTGATGCACCTTTAGAATTAGAGCCTCGATGTCATTCGATCCTAGGGAAAAATTTCAACTTCGTCCCTGGAAACGGTGCCAGAAATGTTAGCGTCAGAAGTTACTCCTGGATTGTAGCAGGAGTAAGCCTGATGCCCATTAGTTTATGCCACTATTTGTTGATAAAGGGTGATGAATGGAACTAAACTCATAACAATATCGTTCTAGCTCAGAAACTAGGCCAGGCATGCACAAGCATATGAGGTCTTGGTTCAAATTTAGACAGTAAGTTGTAATAAGGGTGAGTAGGAGGAAGACTTATGTGAGGAAATGCGAAGGCCTACTATAGGAATCGAGCTTCTAATAGCCTATAGAAGAAAACTTTGAACACAAGAACCTCTTATATTCAAATGCAGAAACAATAAAAGAACATAACAGCGTTATAATAAATCCTTTATCATAACACAGTCACGACGATTCAAGTGAATCAATCAATCATGAACCCTTTTAGTATGAGATCAAAACCAAATGAAAAAGAGAGTTTCCTTACATTGAACAAGAAAATTTCATATGCAGATACATAGCCAGGAAAACCAGTGCTTCCCTAAAACATTACAGTTGGGAGCTCTACTCTATCGTCCATCTTGACACAAATACAAAAACTAAGTCTATATACTCAGAGCAAGTCGCCACCTTGGCAGCGGGAAGGTAGTTGAGACATTAAACTCCAAATTGGCGTGTTCAAGATCCTCTGGTCAGACAAGGACATCAGATCGGCATGGATTCTTTAGGAAAACCTGCACACAGGACGATCTTGGGCAGACTACCTGCCAGAACCTCCATGTCTTACATTTAAGGAGTGAGGCAAGGTTTTAACCACCTCCTCCTACCTTTATTTACCTCTAGCAGGGATCAAGATCGAGGCCAAGTTGAATTGGCACCTGGAGAACATGGTGACGCCTCCTGCAGCTAAACCCAGTGCTTTGGCCCTTTGCACAACTCTTTCTATCACCTCAAGTGACCACGGGCCGTGACCCTGCGCCTATCTTCAAAAGCACTTTTCACATTTCACGTTTTGGCGATTCCATATGCAGTGGAGGAGTGACCCCCTGTCTTTCAAAGTCCCGGTGGCCGAAATGCCGAAACGACTAATCATTTTGCGTTTCGGAGTTTCCCAATGCAATGGACGAGAGACCCCATGTCTTTTGAAGTCTCGGTAGCTGAAATGCTGAAACAATTGATCATTTCGCATTTCATAGTTTCCCGATGAATTGGAAGAGTGACCCCCTATCTTTTGAAGTCTCAGTAGCCAAAATTCCAAAACGGCTAATCATTTCGCATTTCAGAGTTTTCTGATGCAGTGGAAGAGTGACCCCCTATCTTTTGAAGTCTCGGTAGCCGAAATGCCAAAATGGCCAATCATTTTGCATTTCGGAGTTTCTCAATGCAATGGATGAGAGACCTCGTGTCTTTTGAAGTCCTGGTAGCTGAAATGCTGAAACGGCTAATCATTTCACATTTCGAAGTTTCCCGATGCAGTGGAAGAGCGACCCCCTATCTTTTGAAGTCCCAGTAGCCAAAATCGCGACCGAGCCTAATTAGGAACCATGTGTCCCGACTGGATTGAACGACCACGATCATTTCGTGACTTTGGCCATAAGAGATGATCCCATGCGCTAAAATTCATGCAACTCTGTGACTCAAGATTACCTGATGACTGTCGATCTTCTCCATCGATGGATCCTCGTCGTTGAAAACAAAATGCCTGCTCACTTGATTTTAAGCCCGAAATGGACTTCTTTTGTGTGTTGCGCTTTGCGCTCATGACTGCAGCCTTTGAATAAAATGCATTTGATGGGTTTTCTAGAGCCCATTTCTACGCATTTACAACAAGGGCCTGAAATTAGAGAGAAACACCCCCTTGCAAGAATTGGTGCTAACAAAACCCATGCAACTAAACTAAGGGATATAGCTCTACCAGGGCTATAGAAAATAGCAGTGCGGAAGAGACCCATG
>SNQJ01S0106120.1:69398-99345 GCA_010110895.2 Picea sitchensis | reverse complement strand
AAGGAGGAGGATTCACTTTGGGGGGAGGATTGATTCATGCATTCTACGGGAGAGGAGATTTTGGGAGCTTTGAGACAGAGTTAGTTAACGGTGGGATTTACAGTGCACCGGGGCTGAGGGGTTTTGGGCTCAGAGGGCTAGGACGTCCATAGATGTCCTAGGGCCAGGCGTACTGGTCGGTAGGGTGGCTGGTTTTGGGGTGTCTTAAGGAGCAAGCTGCTGCAGATTGGTTCAAGCGAAGGGAGACAGCATCAGAACGAGGTATTCCACTTGTTATGCAAATTGTTATGTAAATTTAGCTTGTTATGCAAATGGTTATGTAAATTGTTAATTTATTTACTGAAAAATGGGAGCGAATATGCTAGATTAAATAAAAATTTAGTAAATTTCAAATTTACTGTTCTATTTTATTTTTTCTGGTAGTTTAATGAAAACCTGGTCCCTACACCACTTTCCCTTGAATATCGTAGCAAGGGGGATGAGACCCATGGAATCCACAGGGGGGGCAATCACCCTTTGAAAACCCCTCGCGTGGAGGGGTGTAGAATATTCTAGGGTGTACAATCTTCATGGGGTATAAACATGGCTAAAAACAAAGACCTATGAAACAGGAAGATAATGAGGCTCCATAACCAACAATATCCCACTTGGAGACTGATCTCAACAACTCCACCATTGTTGTATCTATTGGAATGTGATCCTTCTTGGACCTGGAAAATTTCTCATCTTCACCTTTATGCTCGAAGACCAACTAAAACTGAGAAGGAACTCAATTTCTCCCTGGTTAATCCCTTTTTTAACATGTCTGCGGTATTTTGGCCTGTATGTATCTTTTCCAACTTCTAATGTCCATCTTACAAGGAGGATCGTATGAAATGATACTTGATCTGTATATTCTTATTATTTGAATGGAAGGTTGAGTTCTTTGCAAAATGAAATGGCACTCTCACTGTCATAGTACAACCTATTATTCTCCTCCTTCTTTCTCAATTAGTCCATAAACCTTTGTAACCAAATCATTTATTTACTAGCCTCTGTAGAAACAACATACTTTTCTTCGGTTGTTGAAAGTGCAACAAGATTTTGCAATTTTAAAATCCAAATTATTATTGTTCCACCTACAGTAAAAACATACCCTGTGGTGCTCCTCCTGCTATCTTTATCACCTGCCATATCTGAATCAACATATCCTGGTAGAATAGTGTTTGAATGTCCAAAACATAATGCATGAGTATAAGTACCTCTCAAATACCTGAGAAATCCACTTTAATTCATCCCAAAGTTATTTACGTGGATTGTTCATATACTTTCTCACAACTCCCATTGCATGTGCAATATCGCGTCTTGTGCAAACCATCACATACATCAAGCTACGGACTGTTGATGAATAACATACCCTGGACATGTATGCTATCTCCTCTTATGTCTTGGGACACATTGCTTTGGTAAATTTGAAATGGATTGCCAAAGGTGTACTAATTGGTTTTGTATTATGCACTCTAAACCTCTCCAACACCTTCTCTATGTACTCACCCCGAGACAATATCAAATTGCGATTTTTTCTATCTCTTGTTATTCTCATACAAAGGATTTTCTTTGTAGCACCCAAATTATTCATCGCAAATGAATTAGATAATTTATTCTTAAGAATTTTTATATCCTACATATTAGACCTTGCAACACACATGCCATCTACATACAATAGAAATATAATATAACTTCCTTTTTCTATCTTTTTAAAATAAACAAAGTGATAAAAATGGCATCTACTATAACCTTATTCTTTCATAAACCTGTCAAACTTCAAATACCACTTCCTTGGAGATTTATTTAGGCCATACAAGCTATTCTTCAACTTTCATACCAAAATTTTCTTCCCTTTGACCTCATACCCTTGTGGCTGCTACATATAAATCTCTTCCTCCAAATCCACATGGAGAAAAACTATTTTTACATCTAACTGTTCAAGATGTAAATATTCTAATGCCACAAGACTTAAAATAGTCCTAATTGAAGTCATTTAAAAAATAGAAGAAAATATCTCATCAAAATATATACCTTTCTTTTATGCAAACCCCTTTACAACAAGTCTGGCCTTGTAACTCTTTTTGCCTCCATCTTCTTCCTTCAACTTGTAAACCCATTTATTTTGCAATGTTGTTTTCCTACAGGCAACTGAATCAAGTCTGAAGTCTGGTTATTTACCCAGGAATCCATTTCCTCTTTCATTCCTTTCTCCCACTTCTTTTTAGTGTCTAACCGCATTGCCTCTTCATAACATTTTGATTCACTAGAATAAATCAACAATAAATAATACAATGAAGGAGAGTATCATTCAAGGGGTCTACTTAACCTGGTATATATTCTAACAATGGTTGTAGGAGTTTGAGATACCTACTTCTCATGTTGTTGTACCTTTTGGTTTTCTGGTACCTTTGGAATTTCTTTTTCAGTGATCTCATCAAGCACTATGTATTTTAGTTTTTCTTTTTCTTGTATCTTTCCCTGCAACTGATCTTTGTACATGACCTTCTCATTGAATATGGAATCTCTACTCCTAATTATTTTGTGATTTTCATAATCCCATAAGCGATAACCAAAATTCTTAACACCATATCCAATAAAGGTACACTTCTTATATTTTTCCTCAAGATTTGTTCTATTTTCTTTATCAATATGGACAAATGCTTCACAACCGAAAGTCTTCAAAAAAGATTAGTTTAGCTTTTTACTTGTCCATGCTTCCTCTAGAATTCCACCATCCAAAGAGCTTGAAGGTCCTCTACTTATTAAGTAAATAACAATATCTACAACATCTTCCTAGACCTATAAGGGAAACCCAACATGGAATCTCATACTCCTTGCACGTTCCATGATTGTCCTGTTCATACATTCATCCTTTATTACACACCATTTCCTTGTGGTGTTCCTGGAATTGTATTTTCTCTACGAATCCCATTGTATGATTAGTAATCATCAAACTCTTTTTTGCAATATTCACCTCCATTTTTCTGATCTGAGACACTTCAACCTTTTCATGTCTCATTCTCAACAAATATTTCCATTTCTTAAAAGTATCAAAACATCAATTTTTTTGTCAAATGCAATAAACCAAGTTTTTCTATTTGCATCATCAATAAAGTAACATAATAAAATATCCACCAAGAGATGATACATGTGGGTCCCATACATATGTATGCACAAAGCTCTAACCTTTCATTCTTCTTTTCTTTTTATACTCACAATCTGAGTCTCTTTTGTTTCCATAAACACAATTTTCACAAAAATCCAAATCAATTAGTTTAATATATGGCAACAAATTACTTTTGTGAAATATCTGCATCCCATTATCACTCATGTCTCCAAGCCTATGATTCCACACTCTTTGTATCCACTCTGTATAAATAGGATATAGAAGATTTAGTATTACCGATACATAAATACAATTTACCTACCTTTCTCTCCTTTTTGCTATCACCAATGATCCTTTAGTGACCTTCCATCTGTATTTGTAAATATAGATCGCCACAACCTTCCTTTTCCAAATCCCCATTGAGTGCTATTTTTCCTTAGATATGGAAAACGTCTTACCTCTATGAATAACCATTGGTTTCCATTTCTTTTCTTTATTTTTACCTTTCCCGTTCAGCAGCTTAATATTGCTTGGTGCATTATCCTTAAATGGAACTGTCCATGAAATGACCTTGAACGAAATCTAAGAAATGTTTCTTATGGGGTGTGGAATTAAATGAATCCCCTAAATCTACTCCCCAAGACTCATCAATATTATCTACTATAGAAAGAATCTAAGCATCTTGTAACACATCATCCATTACATTTTATTTCTGATTTTTCTCCTATTGTCCATCTCTTTGTTTCTTTGGAGATTTGAAGTATTTCTTCAGGATATCATTCTTCCCACAATTCCAACACTCTATCTTTCCCAGTCTATGTTGTATATTCCCTTCCTATAATTTCCATGGTTTCGCCAGGCCATTTCCTCTATCCTTGTCTTTACATGTTCTCCATGTTTAGCAGCGTTACGATATCTCTCATGCTTTTCCATCCTCATTTCCTCGCAATAAGGATAACACCAACAAAACAATCAAATTTTAGAGTGTTTTAATGAGGAGATAGAGTTATTTACATCCATGACCAAACCATTATAGATTTTTGGCAATGAGCACAAGAATCGAGGAAGAGCTATCATCATCAAAGTCCAGTTTTATAGAACTTGGTTGATTAGTAACCGTGTGAATTTATTTAAATGATTTGCAAACAACCCACCTTCTGACATCTTCATGTTAAATAGTCTCTTCATTAGAAACACCTTACTAGACGTCGAGGTTTTTTCATACAATTTATCCATTGTAATCATCAACTCCTTCGTTGTCTATTTTCTTTCAAAGATGTTGAGAGAAGTCATTGATCTTTGCTAGGATCAACCATATGTTCCTAATTATGCTCTGTCAAGACCTCCCATTCTTCATCCTTCATGGGTCATCATATTATTTTCCATTCCACCCAATGGAAGGAATAGATCAGCACCCAGTATAAATAATATTCCATCTACATCTTTCATAACTAGTTTTGGCCGTTAAATTCTCGACCCTAAAATTTCCATCTTCCTCCTCTCCCGCCAGACAAGACCCTCTTTTCTTGCAGAGTTACCTTTCCTCTGATATCATTTTTATTTACAAAAAGATCATTGAAGTAGTAACAACAAGATAAATCCATAAATAAAACACAAAAGATACCCGATACAATAGAGGCCATATATCGTGGTTCACCCTAGTGATTACATCCGCGAGGAGAATTTCCGGTTCATTCGCTATTCCATTATCCAACAAATGAAGGGATATAGCCGCCTACAGCTTACCCGTGTAATATGTCTTTCTCTGCCTTAATTTTCCTCTCTTAGAATACAATATTAGCAATACCTTGTACTGTAATACAATTCACTCATAAAATAAGGTTTCCTTCTAAGGAAAAAACCTAACATATCTTATCCAAATGGGACCTTATATTAGGCATTCAGGATTTTCCTATCTTAGAATACAATATACATTTACAAGGAAAATTTTCACTGGGGGCTTCTCTCTGACCCCCGTTAGAATGTTCTCCCTTAGACTCCCGCAGTGGAGGATAGACCCCTCAAACCACTACAGAGGAAATCCCCTATACAGCCACAAAAAAAATGAGGGGTGTACAATATTTTAGGGTGTATGGTGTTTAATGGGGTATAAACACAGCTATAAGCAAATGCCTATATGAAACGGGGAAGATAATCGGGGCTCCCAAAACAAACAAAAAAGATTTATTGACCATTTTTATAATCTATTTTGTCAGTTTTGATGCCTAATGTGGTTGTTTTAGATTTCATTTGAATTTTTTCAGTGGTGACAAAGTTTCAAGATCATTCAAATGATGTTTTCCATCCTTTTGGTCCACTTTTATATGTTCTGACAGGTAATGATCTCAAAATAGAATATAGGTTAGGTTTTCCATATTGCATTATACATTATCATTTTTTTGTTTCATTTTTGCCTTAGGATCAACCCCTTTGATATTGAGATGCAAATCCTTTTCTTCAATGTTTTCAAAGTGTCATAAGAATTCACGTAGTGAAGTCTGATCATGGGTGCCCTAATTATAACATTTTTTGACGTTTTGGTGCCCATGCTGAAGATTTTTATAGGATCGAGAGTAGGTCCTTGCATTAGTCCCTCTTGAATTTGCATTCGTATGACTTCTTCTCAACCTATTATTGTCCATTACCCACAAGACTCCCATTTTTTCATTTCGAGTTGTATTGTTGCATCACATACCGTTGCTTGTGCTTTTGATCCTAATGCCAGCCTCAATTTTCCATTTTCTTCTTACTACGTATGCATTATCTTTAGTTTCTTTCCTTTTCATTTTTCACCTATTCATATCAGAACCCTATCCCTAGAGAAAACACCCAAATGAGTGTCCATATCCTGCACACACCTCCTTTCATTGAACATAGGTATATTCCACTGCTAGAACTAGTTTCTTACTCATGACACTCATTTCCTCCACTATATTTTAGCTTGATTTTATTCTTCTTCAGGATTTAATAATACAAAAACACAAAATAAATTTTGCATAAAAGAAGAGAAGGTGAAAACCAGATCTTTGTTTTGTTGACAACTGTCTCTAGTCTTATCACCCTTGAAAAAAGAACCAAGTTTTGAGTTTTCTTCTCAACAAGTTGGGTTTTAGTATGACCTTAGGTATGATAACATCAAGAGGATTGATGGAATTTTCAACCACTTCCTAATTAACTTAGAGAGAAATTGAAGAGTTTTTCATTTAATTATCAATACGAGATTCGTGTATCTTACTACAGGCCTGTCGTGCACCATATATGAAAAGATTAGTGTTGTTCTAGATAAGGAGTTGCAGTACTTTTTATGTCAAAAATCGAGTATTCAATTTAATTAATTAAGTCACCAAATTATACTTAGTGCATGAAAGTAAATATCCTGCCCAAATTCAAATCACATGTGAAATTGAAATGATGCCTTAAGCCGAAATCACTTTGCGAGGAGTGAAATCACCTTGTGGAAATTGAAATCTGCTTGAAAAAATTGAAATTGAACTCGTGTAAAATAGAAATTCACACTTGTAGGAATTGAAATTACACTTGCAAAAATTGAAATCACACTTTGCAAAAGTGAAATCACTGTTCTATTGGTAACATGCTCAGGTAGAATAAAGGTTTAGTTTGTAACAATTACATTTTCACACATTCAGTAACTATCCAATTTAATTATCAATCCAAAACTGATAAAGCTATCAGGAATATGAAAGAAAATATAATAAAATTCTTGGCTGCAAACAGATTTGCAATATGTAGGTTGCATAAGTAATTTTACTGTACAAAGATCATATTAATAACGATTTGACAGAGAAATGTGAAGTGAGTTACCCAACAATCATGAATTGCAATGTAGTATAGGATCCAATATGACATAATTTAAATTGAAGTGAATTGTAGTACCTAGATCTATAAATATGTCTATGGTATTGAACTCAAATAAATTGAAACATAGTTGAATTGTAGCTTAAATTTATTAAATTTTCTAACACTAATTAAATATCAACCACACATGAATTAGCAGCATTGTTTCTTAAGTCAAATTATGGGAGACTAGTAAATTATTATTGGAAACAAATGGGTATAATTGAAGATTAAATCTAATAAGCTAAATGTACAAACGGTACCGACTAAGGAGGGCCCCCTACCATCTTAGGAAAGGTATCGAGCTATGAAACCAAGATCGCATGATCAATGACACATCAACACATGAATAAGAGAAGGAATGGGTGATTATATTGAAAAAATATGAAATAAAATTATAACATTGACATACACTTATTACCATAATTATGTCTCTCAACTCTGGGGAAGCTGAGGGACTTTTTAATATGTCATGATTACTATCTAAAAGTGCTTACAAAAGAATGGATGGAGATGCGGGGATCTATTAGTTGTTCAATGCGATTGCAATGATTTTGAAAGATCTACTAAAATTAATGGAGAAGCAGTTGGAAAAGAGCCAATTCTTCTTTTTGTTCATCCATTTTCCACTTATGGCTATTCTCCTATGAAGACTATTTCATAACCATCGGTGATTGTTATATCCCTAATTTGGACCAAACATACTTACCTGACATCAAGACATCCCATATGCCTTCTTTGCAGTGATCTTGAATAAATCTAGTTAAAAAACCCTCTTTATAAAGACCCACGTGCCCTGCTCTATTATTGCATGCGTGTACACACTGGCTAGCTCATTACATCCCGCGTGTACCTAAAAAATCATGGAAAGAGGAAAGTTGTTGATGGAACACATGGCTTTGGGTAATTTAACTAAATCGTTTGACCATGCATGGATGGTAATTAGAATACCAAATACCTAGCTCCTTCAGCCTATAAAAGAAGGGGTAAGGGTCCCATTCAGAAAAGGTAGGAAAATCATGAGCAAAAGAGACTATACCCAATTAGGCATTCCCTTGTCCCAACCTTTAATATTGTCAACCTTGCCAAAGATTATAGAAGAAAAGTAGTTGGAGGACACATTTGAAGAAGGATCTAGTTCAATTTCATGACGATTAATTAATAACTTCATCATTATGATTGATTTAGTGAAGTTAATAATAAAAGTACTTCTTCCGTCCCACCATATGAGGTTTTTGTTGTTTATTGCGTACATGTTGATTATCTATTGTGTCCATAAGATCCAAATGCATGTGGAGTTCTTTGTTTGTCTTTTTGAATGTAAGAAGGCCATTTTGGGAGGAGAGTTGGGTCAAGAGACCAATGAAGAAGGATCGATATCAAACACCAAAAAATAAATTATGTTCCTTGATCTTAACAACTATGCCTTGTAAGAATAATGGGAGTTAGATGCGGGGTGATGAGTAAAGTAACGAATCTTGGAGTCTTTTTGCATGGATGATAAAACCCTAAGTGAAAGTCCATAGAGGGATTTCCCACAACAGAATTGGTGACCGTCTTTGGGGAACCTAGGGTTCTAGGAACATTTTTTCTTAATTATTTTAAAAAGTAGTTTCATTCCTTGTTTTTAATTCTAAAATTCTAAGCTCAGGATGCAGTCTTCCATACGAGTTATCTCACCATTTCTTTAACAGATACATTTTTTTCTTAAAGGACCCAGGAGGTGACGTATAAGGTCTGCTGCATGCATGTGCAAGCCCTACCTTCAAACCCAGTGTACTGCATTAGAAATTAGGTCAGTGTATGATTTTAGAATTTCTTTTTAGAGGAATCATCCTCTCCTTGCTCAATGCTCTCGAGTTTTCTAACTCATTCCTATTCTTTTTGTTTGTATTTTTATAACCCAGGTTTCACCTCATATTGGTTTGTTCTATTCTTAAATTTTCTTTGAATTGTTTTTTTTTTTTTTTTGGTCTTTGTAAGAGTTTAAGTGTTCCAAAGTGTGCAGTCCTCGATACAGTGGTCATTTTCTAATTCTTGTTGATTTTTATTTCCATTTTTTTTTTGAAAGACTTACCAAAGTACACACATGACTGCCAGGTGTCTGCGACCATGTACCGCTTTGACCTTACAACTCAGTACTGCCTTCTATGATTGAGCTATTTAACATTCTATTAGAGAATTGTTGTTAAGGGAGAGACAGTCATCCCTTTCAGCATCCAAAGAGTTATACCTCTTAGTTTTTTAGTCTCTGTCATGATCCCAGGTAACTTGGGTTTGATCCGATAATAGCTCTTTGTCATTAGAAGTTTTCCTCAAAGTTTCCTCTTATAAGGTTTTTATACAAGTGTGAGATTCCTTTTTTAATATGTATGTATTTGTTTTTTAAAGAGACTCTTTGTAATTTTTTTTATCTTAGGCCGGAGGTTTTTCTTTTACTTCTTGATATTTTCCTTTTTGCTTTGTGAGCATTCAAATAAAAAAATAAAAATATCTTTTTATTTTTTTTTTTTGGTTAAAAAGTGTTTTTTTTTTGCATTAGTAACTAGGGAAAGGTCTTTGCTTTCATAATTTCTTATTATAGTTTAACTTAGTCGTGGCTTCGTGGATTGAGTGAGGAAATCATGTTTTAATTCATTGTTCAAAGATCTTAGAAGTTTTTTAGTTTGAAAAGGATTGAATTAATATTTGAGTCAGAAAGAGATTATTTGTTTCTATCTTTTGTTTATTTTCTTTAAGTCTTTCAGAGCATCACTAGTTCACTTTCATAGCAACTTGACTTGGAAAATACATAAAAAATAATACTAAAATCTAAAAATAATTAGACTTTTATGTTTACAGGGTCAACCAACTAGTTTAGGGTTGAGACTGCTTGAATTAGGTGGAGAGAGCTCTTCCAGGCCATTAAAATCAACATTGGAGTTTGAGATAGGAATTGTTAAAGTCTAGTATTGTGAAAGACTATTCTTGAAGCCCCCTCCTTACGGGGATAAACACAGTGTGCACAAAGGTAGCGGAGATAACCATTCCAAAGTTGGACCATTCGTAGTGGAGAACACAGATAGAAGGTTTGTCTTGGGATTTCATCGATAACATTTTCCATGGAGCTTGGGTCTCAGTGTCCGTTTAAGGTCTCGATTGTCTCAGTTCACTTAGTTTGTCACCCTTGATAGGTTTAGGCCTCGTCTCCCTACTCATTGTGGTCTACTTATTTGTCCCGATTATGCTGCGGCTTTGGTGATTGTTAGCGCGCTGGCAACCTAGTGCCTATCTTTTTTAGGGACATACGGGTGTTGTGGGGGGTACCACCAGAGTACCTAGGATAATTATCGAGAACACACACTTTAGAGTATACCCGGAGGGTTCTTTTTTGTTCGAGTTGCACTTGCATCATTAAGTTTCTCTAGTGTTAGTTGTTGTAGTTATTCTTCCAACCCCTAGTTTCCCAATGTTTGTATTTTTATCTTGTGAGGGAATTTCTGATATTGTGTTTTGAATGAATAGGAAATCCTTTGGTGTGTCTATTCTCATCTGAGTGGGAGGATCATGGGCTCTCTGCAGTCACAAAGGCCCCTTCCTTATGCTTGCCACTTGGTTACAGCAGGAGCAACCCCACAATGCTAAGGCAAAATCTAGACCAACAATGGTATTTTGAAGCGACTGGGTCATTGGAAATCACACCTAACCAACCTCTGTTAAAGGACAACTTCGGCACTAAAGAGAAGAATTAATGGAGAAAAGAATTTTGTCTCTTCTTCTAGGAATCACGATATTCCCCATCCACGATTGTGAATCCCGAGGGTGTTCCACCTCCTACTACATCGTCATGATCCAAGATCCCACCTGCAGGTCTCAGTGCCTCTACCTCCAGTGAGTGTCTTGATCTGTCTTTGTGATGACTCTTTGCTCCTTTCACCGCAGGAATCACAGTGGGCCTCCATTCTCATCGGGATGCCTAACATGAGGTACCCAGTCTGTACTATCTTCGACTTTGGAAGCTTTAGATGCGGGGTAGGAGATCCTTGGCTCTGCAGGACCCAACAGAACATGGCTCCTTTGTCTTTCCCATACGAGGAGGAAGTCGCCCTACCTCCTTCATCCCCTTCACTTTCGGCGGTCAACGCTAGTGCCTAACAAAACACACCATGGATTCAGGTGGTGGAAAGGAAGGATGGCGGCGGAATACCATTTTGTACCTTGGAATTCTTGGAAAGGACTAGTTCCCTCGTCAAGAATGTCGATCAGGGCAATTAAACTACAGCCTATTGCCCGGACAAGGTGCTATGCCTATTCCCGTAGGATGCGGCATGGAAACCCTTCAAATTCCTGCAGATATAATTCATTCCCAACCATCTATGTCCTATTTTGGAATCAGCTGATGATGTCTCCCTAAACGTAGAATCCATACTTTGGTTATGGCCATGGTTTTTACTAGAATCCTGGCCAACAACCCAACTTTTACGGACAGCCTGGTGCCAATTGAACTCTAGGCTCTTTTCTTCCTATACATAGTTAGCAACCGAAACTACTGTTTCTTGCGATGTTACATTTTCCAAACTTGTCAAGATTGTTGAATATTTACATCTGTCATGATCACGTTGGCCTCCTATGCCGACAAAATTTCCTTCGGACATACCAAAGTTTGAGGCCAAGCCCAACAGCAAGATCTAGGGGATCATGGGACCACCTTCCATATTTGGTTCTCTAATTGATTTAGGCGGTCTGTACAAGTGTGATTGTTTCAATGCACTCTCATGAGTGTTGTGAAATGTTACATCGAGGCTCAATCACTCAAGATATTCTTCCTTATTTGGCAGTAAATTCCTAAAGCCATTTCAATTACGTGAATCACGATGTTAGCGCAATTGTTGGCCAATTTCAAGCAGACAAAAGAGGACCATATCTCACCACCTTCGAGGAGTGGAGCAGTGAAAGAGTTTGATTAAGGTACCAATCCCGCAACATTCCTGCTTGAGTGGTTCCTTGGAATCTGGTCCCCAACTATCCAAAGACATCATAGCACGTTAAGTGTTTTCTGAAGAGATTCCCCTCTTGAGCTCAACAACTTGAGCTAATTATTCTCGAATTTGGTTTCTTTGTATGAGTTTCCCGATGCACCATGAAGTCTATGCCAGTAAAACCAAAACTAGACAGGGAGCTGGACCACATGTTGATGGTATTGTAGGTTACGTACAAACCAATGGATTGAACAATTGACAAAACAAATGAAAAATTGTCTATACAACATACAACAACCAAACAAACTCTTTTATCTGGCTACTCCCCTACCCAAACGTTGGATATGCACGATTATTGCAATCCCAAAGAAAATCCAAGGCCACCTATTGTGATGGAAGAAAAACAATGAAATAAGGGTAAGAGGGATAAAGACTCCCACTAATAATTTTTGGTGGGGCAGCACTAAAAATGAAAGGTGGAAATGTTAAGTAGAGCACGTAGCTGGGGACCACTCGAGGAGCCGCAGTGCCCTGAAACTGCGAGAGAGGGCAAAATTTAATGACACAACCAACAAATTGTTGTGTTAACAAATCCATTCCAACATGGGAAAAACCTAACCCAGAGCCTCTGAAAGTGGAAGGGGCAGATCGGGACCCTCTGTCTTCAAAATAATGCATCCACAGATGTATGCTATGATGAAAGGTGATGGTTTTATATCGACTAGAGCACATGACTATAGTAATCCAAGAACCTCTAAGAAAGGTAAATAAGCTAAAATCCCATCTCTTCCCCTCTCTCCAGATTGAGAAGACTTTGGGCCAAACATGACATGCATCCCAAAGGTGCATTCAAGAAAGCTTCTCACAACCCAAATGCAAAGGGATTTCAAAATTGATTCTGTGGTGGAGGGTTTATCTCAAACCCCTTGTGTGATATCCACTTTGGAGGTCCTCGAACTGCACCTTCCCAAAGGAAGATTTGCTAGCCCGGCTTTGGGATATCTAAGACTTGTAATCGGGAACAATCATCTTTGGATACCATTTTGTCTTAAAACCTCATCTCCATTACCACATTGGCGACAAATGGCTAGTGTCTTGGCCCATGAAAAATTTTACTTTCGGAACATTTTAACGCCGCGGTCGTGATGGGGGTGCCTCAACATGCATCTGTTGTTGGCGTCATTGTAAGACCGTGGCCATTTCGTTTTGGCTCCATCACCTACTCTTATTCGCTTTCGGCGGTCTGTTCATTTTCGACCACGCGGCATCATCCCTCTTTCTGGCATGCGATTTGGGAGAAGACCGTAATGTGTCGGAAATAGAAATGATCAGCGCGTCCCTCGACTTCTAATCACATTGTTAGGTAGGAGTTGTACATATTCCATGCATGCAGTGGTTTCCGTAGTTTTTCGGGTCTTCTTGTTTCTACACGAGGTTTGGATCATGACCATTGATCAATTATCCTTCTCCGACATAACCCTTCAATGGGGGCATCCATGGTCGATGATTGATAACCCTCAACAAAACATCGTCAATGTGGTGGTTGGTCTATGCCCACCTCTCATGGTTACTTTCAATTACCCACCACCTTCTAGCGACATAAGGCTTATATCGGTTGTTCCCGACCAACCTAAGGTTGAAATTTTTCAAGTTTCATCATTCCTACGACTTATTTCAACGATCTGTGGATTCTTCCTTCCCCATCGGCCACGATGGAAGGGATAAGGAACCATGGTATGTCCATTCCATTGTCCATGGTAGAAGTAGCGTACTCCCCAGTCGGCAAGCTTTCAGCAGAGTACGATCGACTCTTGCACAAGAGTTAGATATGATCCCAAAGCCTATTTGGGCTAAAGGTTCCCCTACATTGATGCTTGATTTATTAGACTTAATATTTTCCCTGGATAGGCAATCATTGGAAGCAATGAATAGTTGGACAAACCTAGAATGATCCCATCCACGGATCATACTATCGAGGATTAAGAAGAATAAATTCACTTTGGCTATTACTAGAGATAGGTCTTGCCCTATCAATCCATTGGCTACACATGAGGTTTATGTTGGGGGTAATATGGAAACTATCATTGAAACTATACCAATTAATATCTCCATAACCCCTGGTGTCATAGACAATATTTTCGTTGGAGCATATTGTTTCCCCGAAGAGATTCAAATCTACAAACTTATTTAAAGGAATTTAAAGGCATTTTTTCTTAGTCTTATGAAATGCAGTGTCAGTCAAAATAATTGAGACATGAAATCCTAACTTATCTGGATGTAAAGCGGAGTTTGGTAGAAGCTTCATCAGTTAATCCCAAAGCAACAACCATTAAGGTTGAAGTCGAAACTTCTCCGTCGGTTTATCTATCAATCCATTTAGGCCAGCTGGGTGTCAAATATTATTACCCGATCAACAAGCAGGTGCATGATTAAGCGTATGTGGACTTCCGTAATTTGAACAAGGGCTGTCCAAAGATAATTTTCCACCATTCCTTGACCCGGATAATTGATATAGATGTCGAATTCGGTAGCACTATTTCATGGATGGTTTAGGGATATAATGAGGGATATTTTGGAAACCAAACGGAAGACCAACATAAAATTTCATTCATTTTGTCCATAGAATTTTACATTTTCTTATCGTAAAGATGCCTTTTGGTCTCAAAAAATGTTGGGGCGACCTTTCAGTAGCGAGCCATGTCTTTGCTTTCCATGATCTCAAGCATATAGCCGAAGCCTAATTAGATGATTTACCATCTCGATCTGTAGGAAAATAGATAATCCCAAACACCTATGACTTATCTTTGAACATTGTCGCTATACCGGGTCTGACTTGAATCCAAACAAGTGTATCTTTTACATAACATCGGGACATTTGTTAGGTTTCATAGTCTCAGCTTAGCGGGGATCGTCCCGATCCTCTCAAGTTGAGGCAATAGTTATTTGCCTCCACACGATGCACAATCCTTCAACTTCGAGTCTACAGGGCAAGGCGAACTTTTTGAGGCGTTTCATCGCCAACTATGGCGAGATCACAAAGGATTTGTATGCCTACTAAAGAAAGACGGTCATTTCCGTTGGGGCGATGATGTTCAGCACTCCTTCCGGAAACGTTAGAGCATGCCACCACAACTTCACACCCTCTCGCCGTCCACCCGAATTATAACAAAGATTTCTTATTATATACTTGTTTATGTTGCAGAGTCAACCATTATTATGGTCTTAGTTTAGGAAGATGGTTTACTCTCAGAATATGTGATCTATTACATGATGGGGCCCGCCAAATCGGACGGAACTCAATTATTCTCATATCAAAAACACCGTACAACCTTGATCCATGTTGTCAGCGGTTAAAATCATTATGTTATCGTTTCACAAGACCATCGTCATTTCCATTTTGAATCCATTTCAATACATGTTAACACTTGGCCAGATGTCCGATGGAAAGATCAGTAGATGGATAATCATCCTCCATGAATTTGACTTAGATTTCATTTGAGCGAAATCAAAAAGTCACTAGTCTTTGTAGAACTTATTTCGGAACCCAGTCGAGTCGGGTGATGTTGTACCCAAAGAATCACCTATTCAAGGATACATGTTTTACGATAACGTCTTCTGACCCCTGGTATGGGGATATTCCTGTCTATCTCTAGACTTTGAAGTGCCCATCTCGCTTCTCATGATGAACATCATTGTATACGTCATCAAGCCAAGAAATATCTCCTCGAGGACACTCTCTATCGTCGAGGGGTAGATTGCATTGTTTTTCAATGCCTCACTCATGAAGAAGAAAAATCAACAGCAGCCGGATTTCCATGCTAGAGCATGTGGTGGTCATTTTTAAGGTTTGGCAACAACTCAAAAGATTCTACGATCTGTTACTTCGGCCGACACTAATCCAAATATTGCTGTCGAATCGATCAATAAAGTGCCACCGTGTAAGATCTTCTCTCTCGAGGAAGAGTGTGTGCACACTCTGCTCCCATTTTTCCCATCATCATAGTTGGTCTCTTCATGAAATGGAGGATTGATTACATGCAACCTACTTGACAAGGGGCATCATTTATATCGTGTAAACATAGACTACTTTTACAGTGAATTGAAGCTATGTAATGTTTAAGATGATGGAGAACACCAATATATTTTGTTCTAGCCTAGATAATCCACATGGTTTGGTGTCCCGAGGGAGATTTTCACTTACCATGGCAATCACTTTAAAAACCAAATGATGACCAAATGACATTTCATCTATGCACGGGAAGCACGATGTAAAGTGGTAGACCACATAATCCATGATAAAGCAACTTACTATCAACCTCACTGGAATTCTTCAAGTCGGAGATCTTATCGTACTTACGAACTCATCTTAATGCATGCACCTCCACAGTGAAGTCCAATCAAAATCCCCTAATATGTTATGTATTTAGAAAGCATTACAAAAGTTGGTAGTTCCCCTACTTGAGAGAATCTGATCAAAATATCCTCCTCAGTTTGTTGCTGCTTGGCTGCCCCTCGACATAAAGGCCCAGCACAAATTGAATGCAATAATCAACTCAAGGCATTCAATATAGCCTAGAATTTGTGCTGCATATAAAGGAGATAGAAATTTTAGCAATACATTGCATTAAAAGAAGCGGCAACAACATTGGGTTCTTGACCAATGCGCCTAATCTCCCTCATGCTCTCTTTCCTCATTGAACATGCATCTGCAAAAACCAAATTCGGAAAGGTTAACCTTGCCTTTTAAATTTTCCATTAAATAAAAGGTCATCGGTATATTGATGGCGATTCGCGTGCACATCGTGAAATTTTACTCTGCCAGTAGCCTTGGCTTTGTCAGTGGACAACTCGTGGACCTAAGACCAGCCTTTGAGGGTCGATGCCCCCACAAAACATGAAATTAAATGTATAAAGAAATATTTTGTTGCAAGAGGAGAGTTTATACTTGCTTGGTCCAAACAGATGGTCGTTTAAATCCCGCAAACTCGAAATCAATTCTTTTCACAAGGGGGCAATTTTGGCTTTTAGTCAATTTCTGAATTAACAATGGTGATAATGAGCCACCAACTTCTGTTATAGAGGTCTTTGGCCCTTTTTTAGGTATTTTCTTCCCCTTTTGTCATTTTTTCTAAGCTGAAAATCATTTAAGGCGGAGTTCATGAGTTTTCTCAGGATGATCATGGGAAATATTACTTTGGGTATTTGGAATTTTTGAGAGTTAGGGTGTTTTGAAGGTCCCGCTGGAAAAAAGATCATTTTCTCGACTCGTTGCATTTAAGTCGAGTTCACCTCCACTACGCATCTCAATGTCTTTTCTCTTTTCCATAGGTTCGATCCCCGAGTTGTGACTACCATGGAACCCTCATCACTTGTTTAGAAGTGTCATAATTTTATGGTAGAGGCTACCACAACATGGATGTCTAGGTAGTTCTTGGTTGCATTGTGGTGTCCATGTTGTCACTAATGACTATAGGCTCAAGAATCCTCTGTAGATTTTCCCGATTATGAGTTTGAGCCTCATTTGCATAGTTCTTTTTCACTCTTAACCTCACCCTCGAGACTCTGGAAATATATGAAGTCTTCTCTTTTAATCTGTACTAGGACCCTCTAAACATGAAAATATTTTGTAGGGATCTTGTGGCCTTTCAGCTGCGTTAAGCCAGAATTTGAAGTCAGGATCTGACCGGTAGTTGCCACTGATCGGATGATCAACTATCTTGAACAAGGTATACTCTAGAGGATTCGGATCTCTAGAAGAGTATTATCATGTATAATTTTAACCCTTTTGAGGGTTAAAGGGACTAAATTTATGAAAAGACCACCAGGGAGATCCAGATTATAATCATTTTAATCTTTCAACCCCCTAAACTTGAAAAGAAATATGTGAGTGACCTTATTATTTCACTTTCGTTAGATGGTCTGAAAGAACATTCTGGCGGAGTCCATGTAGTTAAGATTTTGACTCCTTAAAATTGATAAGATTGTTGAGTGACCTTATTTTTTCACACTTATTAAAATGGTTTTTGAATAGATCTCTTGTCGGTGCTAGTTTATTCCTTTTCGAAAATTGATAGACTACCTTCAAAAGAATACCCCATTGGAGTCTCATTTTCAAAACTCTCTAAATGAAAACCCTACCAATTCTACCTTCTGGGATCATTAAATTCATTGAAGACATTACCATGTGTGTTTTGTTAACCGTGTTTTCATACCTATGTCTTTGGTCTAATGTCAGCTCCATGTTGCTCTCAATTTGAACCATCTGAGCATGCCTTATCATGATCATATGCTTGCACTTTGCCTTTCTTTGTCTTGACACCTTTGGCCGGGAGGGATTTTCCCAAGTGTCCCTTACTTTGAACATTAGTATTTTCCTTACCTCGAATTTCGTGTCTGCGGCCTCATCCACTCGCTGTAGCAACATTCTTTCCATTATTGAAAAAGAACAAAAAAAATCAAATATACCCAAAGAGAAAGGAAAAGTATTTTTCTTTTGTAATTGGCGGTGATGAGTAAGCCTTGGATAAAATCGTAGCCTTCCATTTATTCGTCAAATACAAGTTGGTATATTTTCGAGAATTTGTTCCGCTTCACATTAATTATGTCCTCCTTCTTTTGGATTTATTCCAAACATGCTGAAGAGTTTACATGGCCCCACCTTTCGTGAGCTTATGTTAATGCCATGCTTCCAGAGTCTCATCATTTGTCATGCTAATTGACCAAGGGAATTTTTTACCAAGACTGAGTTTGTTCCTCACGGTTGTATCTTGACCTCATGTTTGGCCATCCCGAAATTCCAATCTATTCTTTGTTCGAAATCAATGACTTTAGTCCCGATCATCAAGATTCTCTAGTCCATGATCAGCGAGCGTCAAGACCCTCTGGAGTGATGGTCATTACACTCTGTCCACTCTGCAGTTTTGAAGATTTACACGAGTTGTTTCTCGAGTGAAGGAACCTCATCTCCGATACATCGAGGCCTTATCAACTTCTAGAAATGGATACTATACATGTATATCTTTTTTATTTTTTGAGATAGATCATTGTGCTTGTGCTGCGAGGATACTTTATATTGTTATATGACATGGATCTCTGATGTATTTGATTAGTAGCCAGGTTATTTCATTACAGGCATGCAGGTATGCACGCCTTGGTGAGACAATTGTTATTTTGTAGATGGCACCTCCCGAATTCTGGGCCCTGGTTTGGTAGAGTGATAATAGATTGTAATGTATTTCAACCATCGGATGCTCTTCTAACCTCACACATTAGGACATCATTTATAACTAATTGCACAAAACATACTTACGACGCAAGGAGCCATCCCATATAATCTTCTTTTCCAACCGATATTGAACAACTCACCGGATTTAAAACCCTATTTATAAAGTACATGCCACTGCCCATTCTTTACTGGCGTGTACGCACCTAGTTTCTCAATCTGACCAGCGTGCACCTAGAAAAAGCAAGGAGAAAAAGGAAGATTGCTGATAGACCCTGCAAATTTAGGCAAGTTAACTAAACCTTTCAGCTATGCATGGTCGGTCATTTGACCAAATACAAGCTCCTTCTAGCCCTATAAAAGAAGGGAATTAAGGAGTCCCATTTGAAGGAGGAAAATCATAGTAAAGAGACTATACCCGATTGAGCATTCCCCTTGTCCCAACCTTTAGCCATCCTTGTACAAGAAGAGATAAAAAGCGGTTGGAGGGCAGGTTGAGGATCTAGGACCCGGTTCGTGGGCGATTGGTGACTAAATCATGTTAAGTTGATTTAGTGAAGTTAATAATAAAAAAGTACTTTTCTTGTCCCACCATGAGATTTTCATTTGTTTATTGCGTGCATATTGATTAAATCTCTAACCATTATTCTATAGATCAAATGCATGGAGTTCTTTGTTTGTCTTTGTGAATGCGAGTCAGCCTTGGGAGGAGTTGCAGTCAAGAAGCGACAAGCGTCTTGAAAGTCAATATCAAACACCAAAAATAAAAGATATGTTCACTTGATCTTCTTAAGCGTGTATTTTCGCCAAGAATAATGGAATTAAATCGATGGATGATGGTAAAAGTAGGAATCTTTAGGTATTCTTTTCGCCATGATAAAACCCTAAGTGAAAGTCCATAGGAGGGATTCCCTCCCACAACTAAATTGGGGACTATATTGGGGAACCCTAGGGTTTTTGGGAACATTTTTTCTTGGGTATTTTTTAAAAATGGTTTCATTCCTTGCTTTTAAATTTTCTGCAAAAGTCTAAGCTACTTGAGAGATTCTGAGCCATTTCATACCAGTTATGCTCTGTTATTTGCTGGTATTTGTTGCACCTCTTGCGTCACCTTAGTGAGAAAAAGAAAGGTGCTTGCAAGCTCAGTTCGGTTTGTTGGTAGGACCTTTACCAAGGGAAAGGGTTAGAGAGAAATATAAAACAACAACTAAGAATTAAACTGAAATAAAACAACAACTAAATTTATAAAGATAGGGACATAGAGACAAAAATAAAAATGAGACCCATGTCACCAATGATAAGGCTGATATTGGTGAAAAGAAAACACCAAAGAGAAAAAGAGACTTATGGGCCTTCTTCATCCAAAGGAGGGCTCTTGGACACCCACAAGTAAGCTCTTCTTACAACTTTGAAATGAAAATAGAAAAACAAGGGGACTATGAGTCCCTTCTTCCTCCAAGGGAGGGATCTTGGACCCCCACAAGTAAGCTCTTCTTACAACTTTGAAAATGAAAATGAAAATGGTGAAAGAATTCTTTGCTAATCCACTCAAGGGGTGAGGTGGATTGCCCAATGCAATGATGCAAGTATACTCTTGGCAAGGATAGAAGAGTCCTCAAGAGAATAATGGCAGCATAACTTTGCTTTGAATTCCTTGAAAAAATGAAGTGTATCCATGGCCTTCTTATAACATTCCTTTGAGCTATTGTTCAACTAGTTTGTAGTGTGTAAAGAGGCTAATTAGGGAATTTCTAGGTCTTTGACCAGCCATCCAGTCAAATCCAGTCCAGATTTGAGTGTCAAATCGACTTGGGAGCTGAACCAGAAGTGGGTGGGAGGCCGATCACTCTCATAAATTCATCGTTTCTTAGTTGCGTGACCTTTTGCGATAACAGTCGCACATCGTGTGTGTGTGCGCGAATATGGTGTTTATGTTTCACGCGTGCCCAGTGTCTTCATAGCGCCCTTCAATTTTTCACTATTTTGTATAGTTTTTGACCCTTTATGAATGCTTTTGTGTTAATTCAGGTCCATGGATGGCTTCATAACTATTTGACGATGTTGAATTCTTGTAACCATTTGTGGATGAACTTTCAATGATAACAGATGCCCCTTGATGGATGAGGTTAGGAGCATATGTATAGCCAAAATTCATCAATGTTTCTTCTATTGAGAGTGTTGTTGTAAGAGAGATAAATAGTGGGATCGTCTAGAGCGATCTGTTAGAGGGAAAAAGGAACTGGTAGAACCCAACCTTCCATGAGGTGTGTAAAAAAGGAAACTGTGTACAAACAAGGCGGGCATGCCCCATGCTCGTGTCATGTAACTCAAAAAGAGGAATGAAGTGTTGGTGTAGACAAATGAAGCGCCCTTGGGGGTGGTCGTGATAAAGGAAATAGACGATTTTGTGGATGAACATACTCTGAATAGCAGGCAGTGACAATTGTAAGAAGTATCATGGATTTTGTAAGCATTGAAAGCCCAGCCAAGTTCAGAGATCTTCGGCAAGTAAAAGAACTAATTGTAATAGTCACAAAGTAAGACCCACCGTAACATGAGAAAGTGTTGAAGTCGAATGTTATGGGGGTCAATGATAGTAGGGAGAAATTGTGGTTCTCCCTGTGTCGTTCGAGATCTCTCATTGGATGGGTGATGAGAATCAAGATACTATCGCCCTTCTGAAAAACTGTGCTAATGTCGACAAAAAGTGGGACGCGACTCCCAGAAGCAAATGACTTCATGAGGTGAGGAAGTGGAGGAGGTACATGGATGAAGTCAAGATGTAGGAAGACTCAAGACTGCGCTTGGTTGGAGGATATTTGAGATAAAAGTGGCCGCAATCATTCAACGAGGTCGAGTGTCAGGGGGACAACAAGACAGGGGATAAGTTGTGCCAGAGGTGGGACAAGGTGAAAAAACTTAGAGGGCATAGGTAAGTGGCTTGTGGGGTTCTCTGAAGATATGGACGATGTCGTCAAGGGTGGATGATAAGTAGTGCCCCAACCAAGGGTGACATGGGTTGCGTTTGGCCAAAAAGGGAAGAAAGTTGCCAAAGGTGACGACAAAAAGGTACTGTAACTGCTGGAAGCAAAAGGCGTTTGTACAATAAATAAAGAATAATTTGGGAGAAGTGTACAAATATAGAAATGGGTGCCCCAGTGTGATATGGTTGGCCCAGGTAGGGCATAATTTTCTCAGATAACTGATGGAGGGTGGGGGCCCCATGGGTGGGTTTTTGTATAAGGTAGGTTAAAATGAAGGGAAATTTGCAGATGGGCAAACAGATTGTGGATGAAATGGAGGGTTCATGCTACTATGGAGGTGTAGTCCAAAATGAGAACCGTGGAGAGATAATCTGGGAGTCCATTGGAAAAGATAGAAAAATGAGGAGAAGGACTATGTGGTTGATTCATGACATGATGTAAGACTATCGGGACTCCCATCCATAAAGGGTTTTGAAAAATAGCATGAGTGTCAAAAGCACAAAAGGGTGCTATGAATGGGACAACTCATGTGGGTAAGAGTGCTACCGTGTGACAATACTGAAGATGCAAATGGAGGTGTTGGTACTGCAGAGATGGAAATGGGGATCCTAGAGGCAAATGTCAGAGGGTGTAACTGGAAATGTAAGTTAGATTCAGAGGGAATGACTACATGCCAGTGCTGAGTATATACCTGAAGGGGTGGTGTTGTTGGATGATGACCAAGTACCTATGCACATGAAAACCAAATACCTGACGTGAAAAATATTTGAAGAGAATTGAATATATGAGCATGTATTTGATAATTTTGAATATGCACGTGCGTACTTGATTAGGGTATGAAAAATGGTGTCCCGGGGGCCCAGGATGAAAAGAGGCCCAGGGACTGTCATGATGTAGATGATGGGATGCTGATCCCATGGCTGAAGACAGATCAAGAAATGGGGGCCCGGAGCTCCCAGAATGGTGAGTGGAAGTTTGGCAAAAAGGCCTATATATAGTTGTATGGCCCACATTGCCACCTCATTTGTACTTGCTGCTATAGTGACTGAACGAGAAGTATTCAAAGGAGTTTTGGAGATTCTGGGAGGATGAGGCATCCGATCGAGGAACAACGACCTTTAGGTTAGTGGTCTGATCATCTTGCATAGAACTAGGGTTTCATTTTTTTGGGCAGGGGTTGTATGGAGGGTTGTACAGAGGGTTTGATGAGTGTGGGCCCCATGTGCGCAGGTGATTTGGAAGTAGGCCCACATACGTGCGTGCCTGCCTACTGGATAGATGCACATGGGGGCGCTAGTAAGGGGATTAAGGGCATGCACTATGTGCACACCTGTGGGATGCACAGCTGCGCATGTGTGAGTGGCTGTGTATTGGACAGGCGCGCTCGAGAGTGCGCCTGTAAATTGAGTAGGCGCGGATGCATGTGCACCTGAAGGATGGACAGACGCGCTTGAGAGTGCGCCTGTGTAGTGAATAGGTGCACATATGTGCACACCTGTGTAGTGAACAGGCGTGCACGTGTGCGCGCCTATGGGTTAAACAGTTGCGCCTTGTAGGCAAGGTTGACAGGTGTAAAACTTATCTTTTTTATGTTGTTGATGGTCCATGTGGCTGACTTAGGACTGGTTTATGTGGTTGTAGGTGAGCTTTGTGCATGATGTCGATTGGTTGGTGAGAGTGGGATTGGTCTCAACTGCGAGATGCCTTGGCTATTGAGGAGCCAGGTGTACGTGTGACTTTGGTAGCCTGTGGGCTGCTGAAGTTCTTTGAGTGCCCATTGATACGGGTGAAGAAGTATCTCCTATAGTTTCTTATCCAGATGTGGAGTCCAGACCTGCATTGCTTCATAGTGCGGGGAGAGAAGATTGCCTTCACTACGGTGGAGGATGTATGTTTTTTGACTGGGCTCCCATTCCGGGGAACGCCCCTAATGGTGAAGCTGGTGCTACCGAGGGATATTCCGCTAGCGACGATTGGCTGGAGATATTGTTTGGGGCTGAAATTTATGTCTGACATTGTCCTGAGCATTGGGGCGATGGATGCCCTAGCGAATCGTTGTATAGCAGCAATGATTGTGAGAGTTTATGGGTTGCTGGCGATGTAGCGGATCAGTGGTGGCCAGCTGATGGTGATGGAGAGAGTGTTGGCCAGTGAGCACTTCGCCTGGGCGCTTACACTGCATGCCAGGATGGTAGGGTAGGTGGACCACTGTCGGTCCATGAATACTGGAGAGTTTGCCTTCGGGTCCATCCTGGTGGCCTGGTTTCTGGAGAGGGTGTCGATGTTGCACCCTAGGATTTTATTGGGTGTGCCTGGGATGCGAGAGACGCGACTAAGGCGGTGGTCGACTATTTTTCTTCGCCATGGTGGTGGAGAGGGTGGCCACTTCTTTACTGTTGACACGGTGTAGGTATGGCGAAAAATGTCGCAGGTGATATTGCGGTACCCCTATGTCGGGGTTGACTTCCAGGAGGATCCGAACATGGTGCTACCTCCAGGGGAGGTGTTTGACTGTCGAGGTATGTTGATGATGTTGATATATATGTTTTTTGTGTTTTTGAGATAGCATGATAGATGCATATGATATAGATGTTGATACTATCTGTTGCTTGTTTGTATGCACAGATGTGGCACCTCGTGGGCGCGAGGTGGAGTTGCAGAGAGCGCCTGCTCGTTAGGAGCCGGAGAGACTGCCACAGGGAGAGAGACGTTGGTGTGAGGATGTTGCAACGTGACTAGCTGATCTGGAGAGGGCAGCGAGGAGACGTCGGTTTGATGACCCTGGTGCTGGGCCATCACACGCTCCTCCGACAACTGCCAGAGTAGATTTTGAGGACATACGTCGTTGCCTCAAGGCGGTGTTACAGAACATGCCTGAGGGCATGTGGTCTTGCATCCAGGATGAGGGTATCTTAGAGCAGTGTGTGGGGGTTCTGCCACCATGGCGGGCCGTAGTAGGATGCGCAATAGTAGTTGGTGTTGCGATGACCGGACAACTACTGCCGGGGCAGGAGGGAACTGTAGGGTGTGGGCAACCACCGCCTGAGGGAGGGGCAGGCGGTGGTGGGCCGCCACTGCCTGAGGGAGGGGCAGGCGGTGGTGGGCCGCCACCCCCTAAGGGAGGGGTAGGAAATGGTGCTCTAGAGGCACCCTGAGTGGTGCTCTATGTATTGATGTATTTTTTGTATATAGGCTGGTGAGCCCATTTTGTACCGAGGTGTTTTACTGGCCTACAGATACTTGTATTTTTGTATGTAAACATTTGGATGGCATTGTGGACCTTTAGATATATACATGAGTGTACATTTTGATATCTATGTGGTGTTTACATGTTTTTTGTTAATGTATTGATGATGTCTAATCTGTATATGCTATGACAGGTTGTTGATATGTTTATGTATGTGTAGTGGTAGCTTGATGTGAGATATGCCAGTCTAACACAATATTAGCTAGGTTATCTGTAATTTAATTCAATTGTCTTGGAATATGTGTAAATGTAATGGAATTAAAATGTCGAGATAACAGTCTAACCTACAGGTATTTGCGAAAGAGGCAAGGAACACATATATGGTACACATTGTTGAGCTGGAGAATGACTAGTTGAGAGTCGAGAAAGATGCTAAGGTGACAAATACTATGATGCTGGGCATCGACCAAGAGGCCGACGATAGCAGTGTATTCGTCTTGGTTGTTGGTCGCTGAACCCAAACATATGTTGCTCGAATGGAGCATTTCATGTGAGGGGGTGTAGAGATCCCAAGCGGATGAAGCGAGATTTTGTGTCCAACGGATGCAACCGTCAGCGTAATTGATGTGGTAGGCCGATGGAGGAAGCATCTGTCAATAGCACAAATGATAGTTTAGATGTGAGGGATGGAAAAAAGATTAAAAACACTATAAAAGAAAAAACCTACAGTAGAACGACTACGTGTAAGCATAAAATTTCTTTAAGTATAACCCGTTGACGGGTTCTTTGAGAGAGAGGCCATCAGGAGAGGCCAGGATGTATGCACCTTTGGTAAGGCAATGTTGGATAATGTATGGCCCATGCCATAGTGACTTGAATTTTCCATGGTCAAAGGTATCATGAGCGATATCATAAGCCAGGACGAGGTCGCCTTCGCGAAATGAGCGAAGGTTGACATGTTGATCAAAGGTAGCCTTTGACCATTTTTTAGCTGCCTCATTGTTCTGTAATGAAGATCGACGATATTCATCTAGAGACTCTAAGTTCAACAAGCGTTGCTCCATTGGAGCAGTGTCAGTTAATAGCACAATTGCAGTGCGTAGGGTGGGAATTTCACACTCGATGGGAAGAGTGGCCTCAACCCCATGGACTAGATGAAAATGTGTGAGATTGGTAGTTGTTTTCAAAGCCATATAGTAAGCCCATAGCACGGAAAATAACATGTGATGCCAATTGGTCTTATGCTTATTAACCATGCACTGTAACATGGTCTTGAGGACCTTGTTAACTACTTCGACCTGTCCGTTAGACTGAGGGTAATATGGTGAGGCAAACTCGTGAGAGAATCCTAACCAAGATGAGAGTTCAACGAAGATCTCATTCTCGAAGTGTTTCCCATGATTGGAAACAAGTTGGAGTGGTACTCCAAAGCGAGATGTGATGTGATTAAAGAAAAAATGCACTGCGGTGTCAGCGGTGTTGTTGAAGGTGGGCATAGCTTCTGCCCATTTGGTGAAATAATCGACTGTGACAACAATGTATTTGTGACCATTGCTAGAGGGGGGATTACAAGTCATGAAGTCGATGCCCCATTTACAAAAAGGGTTGGCAGTGATGACTGGATGAAGAAGAGCAGGGGGTGCTCGGGCTTTGTTGGCGTAAAACTGACATTGCTCACATCATTTCACGACATGAATGCAATCATGAAACAAGGTAGGCCAAAAGTAACCTGCTCAGATAATCTTCTGAGCAATGGATATTCCCGAAAGATGGCCCCGACTTGCGCCACTGTGGTAGTTGTTAAAGACTCTATCGGCCTCGTCAATGGTCAAGCATTGACGAAGAATGGTGTCGACCCCTCGCCGGTATAGGATGTCTCCGATGAGGAGGTAGTGGGGGGCCTGATGGAAAATACGATGATGATCATCTCGTGAAAGGTGGTTACCAAAATTTTGAGTTCGGAGGTAGACGAGGAGGTCATCATACCAAAGATCATCCAAAGTGATGTAAAAGAGGTGTTCGTCGGGAAAGGCGGTATTGACGGGGGCACTGGTGGTGTCAGAGGGGAGGGTCATGACAAGTTTGGTGAGAATGAGGGACTTCTTGCTCTTGGGTGTTGAGAATTCCAGATCGTAATCCTGAAGGATAACGATCCATCGATCAAATTTTTCGTTAATGTGTCGACGACTGAGCAAGTATTGCATAGGGTTGGAATCTGCGACAACCTTAGTTGTGCGAAGCAAAATGTAGTGGCGTAGTTTTTGGACTGCGAGGATGACTGCAAGAGCTATTTTCTCTTCGTGTTTATACTTCAAGGGTGGCCCTAAGAGGTTTTTACTAACGTAATAAATGACATGCTCATGATTGTCATCACCTAGCTAAACGAGAAATCCTGCTACTGAAACAACTGATGCGGATACATAGAGGATATAGTTGCGATTGTAGTTAGGTGCACTAATTAAAGGGGCATTGGAGAGCACCCGTTTAATATCCTCAAATGACTGTTGGGCATGTTCATTCCAATGGAATGGGATGTCCTGACGTAGTAAGAGAAGGAAACCATGGGCGCGAATGGCATAGTCAGGGACAAATTTCCAAAGAAAGTTAGCCTTGCCTTGGAGACTCTGTAGTTGCCGTAAATTCTGGGGAGGTGGAATTTCAGTGATAGCTTGGACTTTGAGGGGGTCCATGGTAATACCACTTTGGGAAATGATGAAACCGAGGAGACGCCCTGTGGTGACGCAGAAAATGAACTTGAGAGGATTCAAGCGGATGTTGTACTGACGACACTGTTGGAAGATGATTCGTAAATCATCCAGATGTTGGGTGCATTTCTTCGATCGAGTTGTGAGATCATCCAAGTATGCGAGGATGATATGAGCTAGATCGTGAAAGTTGTATGTCATAGCCCATTGGAAAGTTGTGCCAACATTATTTAAGCCAAAAGGCATGACACGATATGCAAAAGTACCCCAAGGGGTAGTGAATGCGGTTTTGTACTGATTGACTAGGTGAATTTGAATTTGATTATAACCAGAGAACCTGTCCATGAAGGATAGAGCCTCATGGCCTATGCAATCATCGATAATTTGATCGATGAAAGGTGTTGGAAAGTTGTCTTTGGGACATGCGTGATTGAGATCGCGAAATTCCGTGCAAACGCAAATAGTGCCCTATTTTTTGTTAATGGGTACAGGGTTGGAAACCCATGATGTATAGGCGATGGGGTAAATGAACCCAACAGTGCGTAATTTGTCAATTTTGGCTTTGATGGCCGCTGCTTTGGATGGGTGTAGTGGTCATTGCTTTTGACAAACTGGTGTAATGTCGGGCCAGGTGCCAATGTGATGTTCGACGATAGAGGGATCGAGGCCAATCATTTTCGTGTATGACCAGGCAAAGATATCCCGATATTCTTGGAAGAGGGATTTATAGGTGGTGATTTCTTGAGGAGTGAAATCAAATCCAATGGTGATTTCCTTGACAACGCCATTTTTTATGGAAATGTCGATTTTAATGGTCGAGGAAATGTTGGCCATGTTTCCTTCTTCAAAAGAATCAGGGGCAGGAATGGGGTTCTTGAACCAGTCGATAGGCCCTAATAGGATAAAATCTTTTGTTTCGACCGTGTATATGGGGTGTTTGTTAAGAGGCGTGGAGGCTTCCTGTGGAAAGAAGAGTGTGTGGTGGTGTAGCGCATCCCATGGGTAGTCAAGGTTGTTTAAATCTTCAAGTATTTCCTCATCACAGTGGATGTGATAGGAATACAAGGGGTCATGAAGAGTGATATCGATGACTGTTGTCATGTGGTTACCCCCTGGTGATGAAGAAGCAGGGGGAACAATGCAAGGAGATGGTGATGGTTCACTCGACATAAACCAGATATTGAAGTACTGAGGATTACCCGTGGTAGTTGGGTTTAAAATGTCCATAGGGGAATGAGCAGGAGAGTTGGGAGGATTTGGGGGTGAATCCTCAGATAAGTCATCTAAGAACCATGGAGGTGTTGGAAGGGCCTCGGGTTTGGGAGAAATGACATGAAGAACCTCTAGTGATGAGATAAGGTCAACTATCGACTCTACGGGTCGTCGAAGCAGGGTCAATTCGTGTTGCCTGTATTCAATGATCATAGGACACTGGTATGTAAAATGATCTAATAATTCACATAGAGAGCAAGGGCATCTCATACATTCATTGACTGAATTTGTGACATAATGAATGTCTATGATTGTTGGTAAGGATGATGTAGCTAGACTAGGGTTGCTCTGGAAGCTTTGGCATACTGCGGCTAATGTATATCAAAAGCATGGAAGTGCTGGGCAATGGTGGGTATAATGGCCATATTCTGAACATATAGTGCAAGCAAATTTGGTGTGCAACCTTTTACTATTCGAATGGGGGGGGATAGTGGCAGTACTAGTGATAGTGGCGAGTGTTGAGGGAGGTTGAGTGAGTGGTATCAAATTTCGTAACTCTGGTAGAGATGGGCAGTTGCTGATTTGGTGTCCATATTTCTCACAGAGCATGCAAGGGGGTTAGACGTACGAAGGAAGTAGAGTTGTGGGTTCCTTCTTCTTTCTCCTGCCCCCAGCTGTGGCAGGGGGGTTA
>SNQJ01S0106120.1:59024-69388 GCA_010110895.2 Picea sitchensis | reverse complement strand
GATGTATGAGAACTATCAATGTTTTAAGCTTACTCCATCCTTGAAAGATATCAAACTTCAACACAAAACTTGCACAAATACCAACAGCTAAATCTCAAGCTATCAATGGAAAATACATGAGCAAAACAAACTATGCTCTGATACCACTTGATCTGAAAATAGTGGGCTGACTTGTTATGTTATGCAAGCACCCTCTACTTCATTAAAATAAAACTTTACAGGACCTTGCTCCATGTGTTAAAATATGCAAGATAAATTATGTGCCAAGTTTATGCATCTTCTTTTAAATGTTCATGTGTGAGGAAATGTTGTTTTAAATGGTTAAATGTGTGATTTAAATAAATACACAGCAACATAACTTGCAGCAAATAAACCATCAAACTCACAACAATAACAAGATGATAAAGGAGTTCAACCCTCTCTGGGCTACATCTCCTTGAGCCTCCATCAATGGACTTGGCTCTCTGGGGTTAATTTGTCAAAGATTCTTTTACAAGCTGATTCTCAACTCCAATGTAAATACTAACTATACCATTGGGATCAGGATACATAAAAACCCCAAAAATGACTAATAAAACTCTGAAAACGGATCATGGCTCATCCGGGCATGACCTCTTCTACATGTGGCCTTAAGCTTCCCTGAGCTTCTTTGTGGAAAAAAAACTTGTAAAAGTCCTCAAATGGATCTGAAACCTATTCAAAAGTGTTCAGAGCATAATAATTAGCCAAAAATGATTATTCAATCACAGAAAACAGACATGGGCTCATTTGAGCATGACCTCAAACAATGAGGGCTTCAAGCTCCCTGGAGCTCTCTGAAACTTCAATGGTTAAAAACCTGCAAAATAAGTCTTCAAATGCCTGTGAAAATAGTGCCAATGGATTCAGGACGTCCAAAAACCCCTATCTGGGCTTTTACAATGCCTCATTTGGCCAAAAAATGAAGAAGATAGGCCTCCTGCCATTCTCTTCCTTCAAGCTTGTTGTCTCTAGTTTGCCAAAACGCACCTCTTGGGCATTAAACCAAGAACACGCTCAAAAACTCATGATAAAACCTAGCACCAGGCGCATAACTGAAAATTGGGTACAACCATAGAGTGGTTAATTTATTTAATCCCTTTTGAGTGGAGGTGTTGGCTGCATGGGGGCCATATGGCCATGGCCCAATGCCAAAATAGGCCCCGTGGCCTTTGGACGTTGGAACCTCCGCACCCTTGGTCATATTGGGCAGTCATATGGTAACCACCCCACCATTTTATTGTGCATAATCCATATGTAATTGAAAATATTGGTTTGGAACTGAATCCCATGGTAACCAACCACCCAAACCTCAGACTATTTGCAACCCCGTCATAAAATGGGAACCGAATGATATCAACCAAACGGAAATGTAACCGAAGTATGGAACCTCGTTAATGAAATGTAATGTGGAATGTAACAAACCCATAACATGGTAAGGTTCCCGCACAACATCTCTGTGTATCATGGTCATATGGGTATGCGCACAAAACCAAGGGCTGGGGCTAAGCCCCAGCCCGGACCCCCGCGCCAACATACAACATAGTCAAAGTTAAATATATAAGAACAGATATATATGATAAGAACTAATGTGTGTCACGCCAGTTGGGTGGCCTTTGCCAAATCTTTGCACGGTGGGGAGGTTTGGGGTTCGATTCCGATGGACTCCATGATATTTGAACCAAACAACCAATTACAACGGTGCCACGTGGCACCACACCATTTGCCCATTAAATGCCACGTGTTGCAACATCACTTGTCCACATATACCAATCTGAAACTGCCAGTTCAACGTATTCCAATTTAGCGTATGAACATGCCATGTTAGCATACGACCTCTGCCACATCAGCATCCGTACAGACTATACGGATTGTACACTCAGCCCATTTGTTTTACCTGTTTGGCAATTCAAACAGATCACGATATCTCTCTCATACAACGTCTGTTTGAACCCAAATGAGTTGCGTTGGGTTCATGATGATGAGGGCTACGCACCTGTTCGTTTTGAGGAAATTCCAAGAACTTTGATTTTTGAGCTAAATTTTGACCCCTGGTCCAGATTTTGATCAATAAACCAATAGAAGAGCTAGAAAAACCCAAATGGGGGTAGGAAATTGATACCTTTCCCCAGTGGAATCGCCAATCTGTTGCACCTCTTTCATCACCTTAGTGAGCAAAATAGAGGTGCTTGCAAGCTCAGTTGGGATTGCTGAGCAGGACAACTGCAAGGAAAAGGGTTAGAGAAATAAATATAAAACAACAACTAAGAATTAAACTAAGAAATAAAACAACAACTAAATTTATAAGAATAGGGACATAGAGGCAAAAAGAACAATGAGACCCATGTCACCAATGATAAGGTTGACATTAGTGAAAGAAAACACCGAGAAACAAGGGGACTATGAGTCCCTTCTTCCTCCAAGGGAGGGCTCTTGGACCCCCACAAGTAAGCTCTTCTTACAACTTTGAAAAGGAAAATGAAAATGGTGAAAGAATTCTTTGCTAATCCACTCAAGGGGTGAGCTAGATTGTCCAATGAAATGATGCAAGTATACTCTTGGTAAGGATAGAAGAGTCCTCAAGAGAATAATGGCAGCATAACTTTGCTTTGAATTCCTTGAAAAAATGAAGTGTATCCATGGCCTTCTTATATCATTCCTTTGAGCTATTGTTCAACTAGTTTGTAGTGTGTAAAGAGGCTAATTAGGGCATTTCTAGGTCTTTGACCAGCCATCCAGTCAAATCCAGTCCATATTTGAGTGTCAAATCGGCTTGAGAACTGAACCAAAAGTGGGTGGGAGGTCGACCACTCTCATAAATGCGTCATTTCTTAGGTGTGCGGATTTTTGCGATAACAGTCACGCATCGTGTGCATGTGCGCAAATATGATGTTTATGTTTCATGCATGTGCATGCGCACCCAGTGTCTTCATAGCACCCTTCAATTTTTCACTATTTTGTATAGTTTTTGACCTTTTATGAATGTTTTTGTGTTAATTCAGGTCCATGGATGACTTCATAACTGTTTGATGATGATGAATTCTTGTAACCATTTGCGGACGAAATTTTAGTGATAACAACTGCATTTTTTTTTTCTTCGAGACCCATAGAGGTACACACAGCCTATATCAGGTCTGCACGCATGTACCCATGCCCTACCCTAACATAGCCCGCGTGTACACGCTAGCTAAGGGAGTGTCAGTTGCGTGTATGATTTCAGAAAATTTCTTTTAGAGAGGTAGTCATCCTCTCTCTTGTCAGAAGTAATTCTTCTCAGGGGTTTCTGGAACTCATTCTAGTCTTTGTTGTTTGTAGTACATTATAGCTTCGGTTTCACCTTAGATTGGTTTGTGCTATGAAATTTTCTTTGAATTTTTTTCTTTTTTTTTTCTGTCTAAGAGAGTTTCTGAGTCTTCAAGAGTGTCTAGTCCTCAATACCAGTAGTCTTTGTCAGTGCTTGATTTCTTTAATTTTTAGTTTTTGAATATTTGCAGAGGTACATGCGGCCTATAGAAGGTTTGCACACGTGTACACGCGCTCTAACCTTACACAGCTCGCATGCACACACTAGCTGTCGAACTATTAGCAGTGTGCCTGTTGAGAAAATTGTTGTTTAAGGAGGGGCAGTCATCCTTTGGTTTGTCAAGAGTTATACCTCTTAGGTTTTTTGGTCTTTGTCATAGCGGTCAGTAACTTAGGTTTGATCACAGCAACAACTTTCTTTGTCATTAATAAGTTTTCCTCAAAATTTTCCTTTTATAAGGTTTTTAGACAAGTGTGAGAGTCCTTTTTTAATATGATTAGTGTTGTTTTTAAAGAGACTCTTTGCGATTTGTGCTTAGGCCAGAGGTTTTCTTGGTCTTTAGTTGTTGATATTTTTCCTTTTTCATTTGTGAGCATTCAAAAAAAAAAAGAATCTTTTATTTCTTTGTCTGGTTAAATAGTGTTGGTTTGCATTAGTAACCAGGAAAAGTCTTTTCTTTCATAAGTTATTGACGGTTTACTTAGACAATAAGTAGCTCGTAGTTGAGTGAAATCCTGTTTTGATTTTGTTGTTCAAATATCTTAAAGATTTTTAGTTTGAAAAGTTGATTAAGATTTGAGTCAAGAAGAAGTTATTTTCTTTCCATCTTTCTATTTATTTTTCTTTCGTCTTTCAAACATCACTAGTTTCACTTTCATAACCTTTGACTGAAGACAAGCCATAAAAATTAACGATAAATCTAAAAATAATTAGACTTTTGATGTTTGTAGGGTCAACCAACTAGTTTAGGGTTAGGGCCTTGAATTTGGTTAGAGAGGAAACTCTTCAAGGCCATTAAATCAAACATTGGAGTCTGAGCTAGGGAGTTTTAAAATTCTAGTATTGTGAAATTTATCTGAGACCCCCCTCTAACACAGGGGATAAACATGAGGTCATGTGTGGAAAGGTAGCGGAGTTAACCCCTCCAAAGCTAGACCAATCGTAGTGGAGAACACAGATAGAGGGCTTGTCTTGGGATTTCATCGATTGCATTTTCCATGGAGCTTCATGGGTCTCGAATTCATTTGAGGTCCTCAGTTGTATTCTGGACCAATTGCTTTTGATACCCTTGTCAGGTTTCAATCTTGATACCCTGCTCATTGTGGTCTACCCGTCTGTTGACTATACCCGCCTGGTGACTGTTCGCGCGCTGGCAACCTAGTTGCCTATATTTTTTAGGGACATACATAGGTGACTGCGAGGGTATACCTTGGAACCTAGGATAGAAATCGGGCCATGATTTTTAGAGTATACCCGAAGGGTTCTTCCATGTTCAAGTTTCACTTGCACCGGTAAGTTGCTCTAGTGTTGGTTGTTGTAACTGTTCTTCCAACTAGTTTAGTGTTTGCTTGTTTTATCTTGTAGGGACTTTTCTAGTATGTGTTTATTTTGAACAAATAGAAATCCCTAGTGTGTCTTTGATATTCTCACACAGTGGAGGATCATGAGCTCCACCAGTCACGAAGGCTTCTTGGCCTGCCATCGGTTACACTACAACAACCCCCACCACTGCTAAGGTGAAAGCTGGACCAACAAGGGTCTTTTGAAGTGACCGGGTCACCATAAATCACACCTAACCAACCTCTATTAAAGGACTTTTCGACACCTTTAAAGTGGATGGTAATGGAGGCAAATCCTATCTATTCTTCTGGGAATCCTGATATTCCCATCACGGTTGTTGTCATAGAGGCTGTTCCACCTCCTACCCCACCATCGCCAATCCAAGCCACCATGGTCTCGATTGCCTCTACCTCGAGCAGTGGCCTGATCTCATCTTTGGTGATGGCTACTTCTCCTTTCACATAGAATGTGGCAGGCACTCCATTCTCATACAGAATTCCTAGCACAGGTACTAGTCATGTACTATCTTACTCCACTTTACAGACTTTAGGTCTGGGGGCAAGGAGCTCTAACGCTCCTCTGCAAGTACCCATGGGGGGCACTTTAGCTCCTTTTAACTCTTTCCCTTACGGAGGAGGTCATAAACCTCCTTCATCCCCTTCACTTGGCAGTACCCACCAACAATCCGTCGTGCCAAACACACACCATAGTTCAATTGGAGTAAGGAGTCAAGGACCACCTTCTCATAATATGCTAGTAGGGTCGACACCGTTTTCTTTGTTCGGTGCGTTTGGTTTACAATGATGTCTCCTCACACGCAAAATCCATACACTAGTCATCGCCATGTTTTTTACCAGAACCCCGGCCAACAACCCAAATTTTCCTGGAAACCTGGTGCCAGCCAAACTCCAGGCCCCTTTTTCCATGGTTATCAGCAACACCAGCCAAAGCTACCTTTCTTGGCAAACTTACATTTGCCAGAATTGACAAGATTGTTCAACGACCCCATCTATCATGATCCATGTTGGCCTCCTATGCTAACGAAATTGCCTTCGGACATACCAAAGTTTGAGGCCAAGCCCAACAAAGATCCAGGGGATCATGTGACCACCTTCCATCTTTGGTGCTCATCTAATTCGTTGAAAGATGACTCCGTACAATTGTGATTGTTTCAATGCACTCTCATCGAGAGTGCTATGAAATGGCACATCGAGCTCGACCGCTCGAGATATTCTTCCTTCAGTGAATTGGCAATGGTATTCCTAAAACATTTCCAATTACCTATGGGATACGATGCCGACACAGAATTTCTAGCCAATTTCGAACAGACAAAAGTGGACCATATCTCTGACCACATCTGAGAGTGGAGACACTGGAAGAGTTTGATTAAGGTACCAGTCCCACCAACATTTCTGCTTGAGTGGTTCCTTAGGTCTTTGGTCCCACAACTATCCAAAGACGTCACAACATCGGGAGTGTTTTCTGAAGAAGATGCCATCATGAGAGCTCAACAGATTGAGCTAATTTATTCTTAGTTTAGTTTACTGTATGAGGTTTTTCCTGATGCACCATGATCCATACTTGATAAAACTAGACAGAGAGTTGGACCACATGTCGATGGTATTGTAGGTTCAACACAAACCAAGCCCGTTGAACAAATGACAAAACAAATGCACCAATTATCTATACAACATACATCGTCTAGCCAAACTACTGTTTTGGCTGTTCCCCCTACCCAAACATCAGATGTACATAGTGTGCAATTGACAAATCCAAAGGCCACCCAATAGCCTGATGGAAAGAAAAAACAATGAAAGAAGGGTAAGGGGGATAAGAAACCCACTAATAATGCTAGCAAGGGAAGCACTGAAAAACGGAAGGCAATCTATCCATGTAACCTATGTGCGGAGGACCACCCAACCCACCAACACCCTCGTCTTGCAAAGGCCCAAAAGTTCATGACACAGCAACAACCTGTTGTGTTAATGAATCCATTCCAACATGGGCAAAACCTAGCCCAAGCCTCTACAAGTGCGGAAGGGGGCAGTCAAGGACCCTCTCCGTCTTCGAATAATCCTGCATCTGCTAATGTGTATATGACGAAAGGTGATGGTTTTATATTGACTATTTCACATCACTATTGTTTCACCTCTTTCATCACCTTAGTGAGAAAAATAGATGTGCTTGCAAGCTCAATTGGGTTTGCTGAGCAGGAAAGATGCAAGGAAACAAGTTAGAAAAAGAAATAGAAAACAGAAACTAAGAATTAAACTAAGAAATGCAATAACAACTAAATTTATGAGCATAGGGACATAGAGACAAAAAGAACAATGAGACCCATGTCACCAATGATAAGGCTAATATTAGTGAAAGAAAACACTGAGAAGAAAGGGGACTATGAGTCCCTTCTTCCTCCAAGGGAGGGCTCTTGGACCCCCACAAGCAAGCTCTTCTTACAACAAATAAAAATGAAAAATGGTGAAAGAACTCTTTGCTAATCCACTCAAGGGGTGAGATGGATTGCCCAATGAAATGGTGCAAATATACTCTTGGCAAGGATAGAGTCCTCAAGAAAATAATGGCAGCATAACTTTTCTTTGAATTCCTTGAAAAACGAAGTGTATCCATGGCCTTTTTATAGCATTCCTTTGAGCTATTGTTCAATTGGTTTGTAGTGTGTAAAGAGGCTAATTAGGGCATTTCTAGGTCTTTGAATAGCCATCCAGTCGAATCTAGTCCATATTTGAGTGTCAAATCGGCTTGGGAGCTGAACTAGAAGTGGGTGGGAGGCCGACTACTCTCATAAATGCACTGTTTCTCAGGTGCGTGACTTTTTGCGATAACAGTCGCGCATCATGCGCATGTGTGTGATTACTGCGTTCCTGTTTTGTGCATGTGCGCACGCGCCCAGTGCCTTCATAGTGCCCTTCAATTTTTCACTACTTTGTATAGTTTTTGACCCTTTATGAATGCTTTGGTGTTAATTCAGGTCCATGGATGACTTCATCACTGTTTGACGATGCTGAATTCTTGTAACCATGTGCGGACAAAATTTCAGTGATAACAGATGCCCCCTGATGGATGAGGTTAGGAGAATACTTATAGCCGAAATACATCAATGTTTCTTCTACTGAGAATGTTGTTGTAAGAGAGAGAAATAGTGGGATCGTCCAGAGTGATCTGTTGGAGGGAAAAAGGAACCGATAGAACCCAAGATTCCATGAGGTGTGCGAAAAAGGAAACTGTGTACAAATGAGGCGGGCATGCCCCATGCTCATGTCATGTAACTCAAAAATAGGAATGAAGTGTTGGTGTAGACAATTACAGTGCCCTCGAGGGTAGTCGTGATAAAGGAAGAAGACAATTCTATGGATGAATATACTCTGAATAGCAGGCAGTGACCGTGGTAATAAGTATCATCGATTCTGTGGGCATTGATAGCCCAACCAAGTTCAGAGGTCTTCGCAAGTGAAAGAACTAACTGCAATAGTCACAAGGTAAGACCCACCGTAACATGAGAAAGTGTTGACGTCGAATGTTATGGGGGTCAACGACAACAGGGAGCAATTGTGTTTCACCCTGTGTCGTCCGAGATCTCTCATTGGGTGGGTAATGAGAATCAAGATACTGTCGCCCTTCTGGAAAACTGTGTTGATGTCGACAAAAATGGGGACGCGACTCCTAGAAGCAAATGGCTTCATGAAATCTACTAGGTGAGGGTAGGAAGTGGAGGAGGTACATGGATGAAGTCTGTTATCACTCCAGGAAACTCTCCTAGGTTGTAAGTCAGAGATGCATGGTAACTTAATCTTTTTGAAGCTATTTTCTCAATAAATGATGTGGTTTTTGGATCAAGATGAATATCTGGGGGTTGGACTGTGTCTTTAAGACTGTCTAGTAATATCAAATATCACAAGGCCTTCTAAGAATGCAATCAGACAGGAGTTGATCAAATAGAATAGAAGATAGTTGTTGAACTAGATTATACTCATATAAACAATAAGCACAATGGGTTTAAAAACTAAGACAATAACTTATGATTCTCAACTTAATCAATCGATTAGTGAGATGGCAGTCACATGCAGATTGAATAAGCATCAATAAAGAACATTCACTCATAAGATATCATAGAACAGAGGAGAAAGGTCTGAAAACACAAATTAAGGAAGCTTGCAATGTTTCATATATTAAGAATGAGTCTTAGTTACAGTAGCATCATTTAGAACCCAAAATCGAACCCCTGATTCATATTCTATCCTAAGATTTATAGCTTTACAAAGCAGTTCTGAGATCCTGAAAACATGGATCAAATAAGCTAAAAATAGTAAATCAAAATCTACTTGCAAAAGATGTGGGATGATCCCCAAAAGTGAGGTCAATCCTAGATTTTCTGGTCCTCCTCTCTTGTTGAGTGATGGTGTAGTGCAGGATCACCTCCCAAGGCTGAATGCTGACTCTTCAAGAGATACAATTCGAATTTGCTGAGATAGGCAGAAAATCCAATTTGTTTCCAGCAAAATAGGTGCCAAAACCAACTTGGCCACCTCTTCTAATCCTTATATACCAAAAATGAATCTTGAAACTGAATACATAATCCATCATCTATCCATCATGAGTGTTTTCAAAAGATTTGGATCAGAAAAACCTCAATCTGTGCAAAATTTAGCTTTCTCTGTCTAGTTACAAGTTTCGGTGGTTAACGATATTCGGATTTAAGCACCTTATCTACCGAAAGAACCCCTTTTTGGTGGTTAATGAGCACTCATAGGCTCGCCTAAACCACCGAAAGNCCCCCTTCTCTCTGACTGGACTTGTAACTTCATCATGATGTGTTTCAACCTGTATTTCTCCCTCCATGGATTTGGAAATTTTGGCAAGGGTTTCCAACCCTAGTGGCCTGATTTTCTGTTCCTTCAGTTGTAGCCTAAGAAGCCTGAGTTTCCTGTACAAAGTTGCATTTTCTTTCATAAGCAACTTATTTCTTTCAATTGTTTTGTAGCCTTGTTGATATCTGTACAAGTGCTTCTTGAAATTCCCCCTGTTCACTAGTTACCTGCACAACTTCATCATTTTGGGATGCATATTTTGGCAATTGATCCTTGCCAAAAATCTGAATATTTGATCCAGTTAACTTTCTCATCTCAGCAATAATTATGCCATCCTTTCCAAGCAAACACCCAATCTGGTTTGAGGGGATGAGGAGTCTTGTTGTTGCAATTTTATCTTTCTTAGGTCCAGAAGTGATAACTCAATTGTACACACGAAGAAGGGCATTATGTGCAGGAGAAAGTCTACCTTCTAGGAGCACAGATGTTGAACTGCTAGCAACATGTTCATCTTCCTTAGGAACAAAATCAACCATCTTGAAATCAACACATGTGTCCCTCTGAAGTGCTTGAATTATAGTACCGGCCTTTCCTACAATGCCTCCAACCTTATCATGGGAGAATAACAACCGAAATGTCATTTCCTCCTGTGGATG
>SNQJ01S0106120.1:40366-55992 GCA_010110895.2 Picea sitchensis | reverse complement strand
GGATTGTCTTCTTTGCTTTCTTTGAAGATAGGCAGAAAATCTCCCCATTCTGACATATTAGGTACTGGATGTGGGAAACCAAGAACTGAAGAGAAGTGAAGAGGTGCAAACCTCCGAGCCAAAAGAGAAGCAAACGCTTTTGACATTTGAATATTGTGGAGTCGCCACTGAATCCGTCCTTCATGGAGTCGCCAGATAGATAATTACAACCGAAATGATGTCTAGGCTTTGTCTATCATCAAAGCTGGATCTATGTCGTCTCCCAAGGAAGATGAGCTTCAATCTCCTCTCCCTGGCAATGGCGCCAATTTTTTATCACTCCAGGAAACTCTCCTAGGCTGTAAGTCAGAGATGCCTGGTAACTTAATCTTTTTGAAGCTATTTTATCAATAAATGATGTGGTTTTTGGATCAAGATGAATATCTAGGGGCTGGACTGTGTCTTTAAGACTGTCTAGTAATATCAAATATCATAAGGCCTTATAAGAATGCAATCAGACAGGAGTTGATCAAATAGAACAGAACATAGTTTTTGAACCAGATTATACTCATATAAACAATAAGCACAATGGGTTTAAAAACTAAGACAATAACTTATGATTCTCAACTTAATCAATCGATTAGTGAGATGACAGTCACATGCAGATTGAATAAGCATCAATAAAGAACATTCACTCATAAGATATCATAGAACAGAGGAGAAAGATCTGAAAACAAAAATGAAGGAATATTGCAATGTTTCATATATTAAGAATGAGTCTTAGTTACAGTAGCAACATTTAGAACCCAAAATCGAACCCCTGATTCATATTCTATCCTAAGCTTTATAGCTTTACAAAACAGTTCTGAGATCCTGAAAACATGGATCAAATAAGCTAAAAATAGTAAATCAAAATCTACTTGCAAAATATGTGGGATGATCCCCAAAAGTGAGGTCAATCCCAGATTTTCTTGTCCTCCTCTCTTGTTGAGTGTTGGTGTAGTGCAGGATAACCTCCCAAGGCTGAATGCTGACTCTCCAAGAGATACAATTCGAATTTGCTGAGATAGGTAGAAAATACAATTTGTTTCCACCAAAATAGGTGCCAAAACCAACTTGGCCACCTCTTCTAATCCTTATATACCAAAAATGAATCTTGAAACTGAATACATAATCCATCATCTATCCATCATGAGTGTTTTCAAAAGATTTGGATCAGAAAAACCTCGATCTGTGCAAAATTTATCTTTCTCTTTCTAGTTACAGGTTTTGGTGGTTAATGATATTCGGATTTAAGCACCTTATATACCGAAAGCACCCCTTTTTGGTGGTTAATGAGCACTCACAGGCTCGCCTAAACCACCGAAAGGTGAAACACTTTCAAAAATCAAAATTTCAAAATTTCAATTAGCTGTATTACTGCAAGTGACTTCATAGCTTCTTGGAAGAGTCCCCCTTCTCTATGACTGGACTTGTAACTTCATCATGATGTGTTTCAACCTATATTTCTCCCTCCATGGATCTGGCAATTTTGGCAAGGGTTTCCAACCCTAGTGGCCTGATTGTTTGTTCCTTCGGTTGTAGCCTAAGAAGCCTGAGTTTCCTATACAAAGTTGCATTTTCTTTCATAAGCAACTTATTTCTTTCAATTGTTTTGCATCCTTGTTGATATTTGTACAAGTGATTCTTGAACTGCCCCCTATTCACCAGTTACCTGCACAACTTCATCATTTTGGGATGCATATTTTGGCAATTGATCCTTGCCAAAAATCCGAATATTTGATCCAGTTAACTTTCTCATCTCAGCAATAATTATGCCACCCTTTCCAAGCAAACACCCAATCTGGTTTGAGGGGACGAGGAGTCTTGCTGTTGCAATTTTATCTTTCTCAGGTCCAGAAGTGATAACTCGATTGTACACACGAAGAAGGGAATTCTGTGCAGGAGAAAGTCTACCTTCTAGGAGCACAGATGCTGAACTACTAGCAACATGTTCATCTTCCTTAGGAACATAATCAACCATCTTGAAATCAACACATGTATCCCTCTGAAGTGCTTGAATTATAGTACCGGCCTTTCCTACAATGCCTCCAACCTTATCATGGGAGCATAACAGCCGAAATGTGATTTCCTCCTGTGGATGCATTCTTTGTATCAAGTTAGGTTCGGTTTCATGCATCATAGAAACCGAAGAAGGTCCCTTTGAATGATAGTCAAGACTACTACCTGATCCAACACCAGGAAATTTAGCTCCTTGTATTTGTCAAAATTTCCACAGACTTTCTTGGATCGGAATTCAAATGATGTACAACAGCAAATCCACTCCAGTTCATAAGGTGATTAGACTTCAAAGTTATCTATCTTGTTTCCACAAATCCTGACAAGTCTCGTATTTGTGCCTATAGAAGAGACAGGTCACAAAGAATTTCAATATTTTATGCAACAACTTAGATATGGAGATGATAAGTGGCTTCCTCCCTGGAATTTCAGGGTTTTAAGTGTTTGTAGTATTTCACATGCCAATCCCTTAACTGTAAAGTCGATGACACATATGGGAAATGGCTTGGTGCTACGCTTGGCTTGGCTTCTCCATAACAAATGCAATGCATGGCTAAAAATCCTCTTACGCCAGGAATAATATACAGAAGGGCAGGTTGTGCTCTCTAAACCAATTCATCACAATGATTGTGATAATCATGCCCACTGAGTAGCTAATGAATGCACTCTTAAAGTATCACCATTCTTAAGAAACTTGGGTTTCTTCTCCAATTCCTTGCCAGAACGCCTGTCAACCTTGGTCATGATCTTAGTAAACTAGACAGCAATGTGGCAAGTGTGGTAATTGAACATGGGGCATAACCATTTCCAATCTGTCCTGAATGATTCATTATAATAACCTGAGCTGTAACGTTGGCAGTTTTATAAAATCTGTGAAAACCAAACCACAAAGATAACTCTAGTACTTCAGAAAAATAACCACTCTACGCAGAGACAGATTTCTAACAAACTTCATATAATCTTTACACATGTAACATTTGTGAAAGAAAGTCTCTTGCAGTTGCTTTAGGAAAAAATCTAGAAACTCAATCAAGGTAATTCGAACTTCATGTAGCAAACTCGTTATGGTATACCGAAGACACCTGGGACTTCAATTCTGGACACTTGGTAGATAAATTTAGAGCTGTATATTTTATATATATGTTTAAGGTTGAATCCGATATAAACTAGGGATTTAAAATATACAGGTTTCGTATATATCAAGGCTTAGTGAGGTGGAAAGAATTCAGTGTTAGTGCTTGCCTTTGATCAATTGTGTAGACTAATACTTGACATGTTATGTAAACTAGGAACTAGGAGTTTTTTCTATATGGTTTGGGTTTGAAGTTTTACCAAGACTTTGGTCAAAACTTATAAGTCCCGAAAGCCTATAGACTTTAGAAAAAATAAGTATGGCCTAGACTTGTAGATTAATGGCTTTATTATGATTTTTGTTTTCCAAGTTATAATGGTAGCTCCAAAGACATGTATGGGCAAAAATGATCAATAGGAGCTGAAAATTTTTACGACATTGGCCAAAGGCTATCAAGGAAAATGAGTGAAACAGAGAGAGAGATAAAAATGCTATCAAAAGCCAATGCATTTTGATCGCTAACAAAGTCAATATGTAGGAAGACTCAAGACTGCCCTTGGTTGGAGTATATGTGAGATAAAAAGTGGCCGCAACCATTCAACGAGGTCAAGTGTCAGGGGGACGACAAGACAGGGGATAAGTTGTGCTAGAGGTGAGACAAGGTGAAACAACTCGGAGGGCAGAGGTAAGTGGCCTGTGGGGTACTCTGAAGATATGGATGATGTCAGTAAGGTTGGATGATAAGTGGTGCCCCAACCAAGGGTGACATGGGTTGCGTTTGGCCAAAAAGGGAAGAAGGTCATCAAAGGTGACGACAAAAAGGTAATGTAATGACTGGAAACAAAGGCGTTTGTACAATAAATAACAAATAATTGGGGAGAAGTGTACAAATACAAAAATGGGTGCCCCAGTGTGATATGGTTGGCCCGTGTAGGGCATTATTTGCTCAAAGAACTGATGGAGGGTGGGGGCCCCATGGGTGGGTTTCTGTATGAGGTAGGTGAAATGAAGGGAGGTTTGCAGATGGGAAAATGGATTGTGGATGAAATTGAGGGTTCATGCTACTGCAGAGGTGCAGCCCAAAAATAGAACCGTGGAGAGATAATCTAGGATTCTGTTGGGAAAGCTAGCAAAATGAGGAGAAGGAGTATGTCGCTGATTCGACTATTGGGACTCCCATCCCTAAAGGGTTTTGAAAAAAAACATGAGTGCCAAAAGCGCAAAAGGGTGCTATGAATGAAACAACTCATGTGGGTAAGAGTGCTACTGGGTGACAGTACCAAAGATGAAAAATGGAGGTGTGGGTGCTACAGAGCCAGAAATGGGGATCCTAGAGGAAAATGTCAGAGGGTGTGACTGAGAATGTAAGTGAGATTCAGAGGGAATGAATACATGCCAGTGCTGAGTATATACCTGAAGGGGTTGTGTCGATGTATGATGACCAAGTACCTGCACACATGAAAACCAAATACCTGACGTGAACAATATCTGAAGATAATCGAATATAATAGCATGTATTTGATAAGTGTGAATAGGTGCATGCATACCTGATCAGGCTATGAAAAATGGTGCCCCGGGGGCTCAGGATGAAAAGAGGCCCAGGGATTGTTGTGATGTAGATGACGGGATGTTGATCCCGTGGCTGAAGATGGATCGAGAAATGGATGCCTGGAGCTCCCGGAATGGTGAGTGGAAGTTTGGCAAAAAGGCCTATATATAGCTGTAGGGCCCACATTGCCACCTCATTTGTACTTGTTGCTATAGTGATTGGACAAGAAGCATTCAGAGGAGATTGTGAGATTCTGGGAGGACGAGGCATTCGATTGAGGACCCGCGAGCGTCAGGTTAGTGGTCTGATCATCCTGCATAGAATTAGGGTTTCATTTTTTGGGCAGGGGCTATACGGAGAGCCATACAGGGGTGTTTAGGGGTGTGGGCCCCACATGCGCAAGTGATCCATTAGTAGGTGCACACATGTGCGTGCCTGCCCACTGGATAGGCACACATGGGAGTGTTGGTAAGGGGGTAGAGGGCACACATCATGGGTGCACCTGTCGGTTGAATAGGCACACACATGTGTGCGCCTGTCGGTTGAACAGGCGCACACATGTGCACACCTGTAGAGTGAACAAGCACGCCTGAGAGCGTGCCTGTGTAGTGAACATGTGTGCATATGTGCGCACCTGTGTAGTGAACAGGCGTGCACATGTGCATGCCTATGGGGTGTACAGGTGCGCATGTGTGTGCACCTGTGGGTTAAACAACCGCGTCGTGGAGGCAAGGTTGACAGGTGTAAAACGTGTCTTTTTTATGTTGTTGATTGTCCATGTGGCTGACTTAGGACGGTTTTATGTTGTGCAGGTGAGCTTTGTTCATGATGACTATTGGTTGGAGAGAGCGGGATTGGTCCCAACTGTGAGACGTCATGGCTATTGAGAAGCCAGGTGTACGTGCGACTTTGGAAGCTTGTGGACTGCTGAAGTTCTTTGAGTGTCCCTTGATACGGGCGCAAGAGTATCTCCTGCAGTTTCTTATCCATATGTGGAGTCCAGACCTGCACTGCTTCATAGTGCGGGGAGAGCAGATTCCCTTCACTGCAGTGGAGGATGTGTATTTTTTGACTGGGCTCCCATTTCGAGGAACGCCCCTACCGACAGAGCCGATGCTACCAAGCGATATGCCACTAGCAACGGTGGGCCGGAGATATTGTTCGGGGCCGAACTATATGTCTGGCACAGTTGTGAGCATTGGGGCGATGGATGCCCTAGCGCATCGCTATATAGCAGTGATGATTGTGAGAGTTTATGGTTTGCTAGAAATGCAACGGATCAACGGTGGCTAGCTGATGATGATGGAGAGAGTGTTGGCCGACAAGCACTTCGCCTGGGGTCTTATGCTACATTCCAAGATGGTAGGGTAGCTGGACCACTATCGGTCCATGGATACGAGAGATTTTTCCTTCGGGTCCATCCTGGTGGCCTGGTTTTTGGAGAGGGTGCCGATGTTGCACCCTCAGATTCTATTGGGTGCGCCTAGGGCGTGAGAGCCATGGATGAGGCGGTGGTCAACTGTGTTGCTTCACCTTGGTGGCGGCAAGGGTGGCCACTTCTTTACTGCATAGGCGACACAGGTATGGTAGTAGATGCCGCGGGTGATATTGCGGTACCCCTATGCCGGGGTTGACTTCCGGGAGGATCTAGACATGGTGCTACCTCTAGGGGAGGTGTTTGACCACTGAGGTATGTTGATGATGTTGATATGTATGTTTTTGTGTTTTTGAGATAGTATGACATATGTATATGATATAGATGTTGATACTATCTATTTTTTTGTTTGTATGTGAATATGTGGCACCTCATGGGCACGAGGTGGAGTTGCAGAGAGCGTCGGCTAATTAGGAGCCGGAGAGACTGTCACGGGGAGAGAGACGTCAGCGTGAGGATGTCACGGTGTGACCAGTTGAGCCGGAGAGGGCAGAAAGGAGACGTCGGTTTGATGATCCTGGTGCTGGGCCATCACACGCTCCTTCGGCGGCTACCGGAGTGGATTTTTAGGACACTTGTCGTCATCTGGAGGTGGTGTTACAGGATGTGCCTGAGGGCATATGGTATCGCATCAAAGATGAGGGTATCTTGGAGCAGTGTGTAGGGGTTCCGCCACCATGGTGGGCCGTAGTACGACGAGCAGCAGTGGCTGATGTTGCGATGACTAGATGACTGTCGCTGGGGTAGGAGGGACCATTGGACCACCACTGCTTGAGGGAGGGGCAGGTGGTGGTGGGCCATCACCACCTGAGGGAGGGGCAGGAGGTAGTTCTCTAGAAGCACCATGAGTGGTGCTCTATGTATTGATGTATATATATAATTTTTTGTATATAGGCTGGTGAGCCCATTTTGTACCGAAGTGCTTCATTGGTCTACAGATAGTTGTATTTTTGTATGTAAACATTTGGATGGCACTGTGGACCTTTCGATATATAAATGAGTATATGTGGTGTTTACATGTGTTTTGTTGATGTATTGATGATTTCTAATCTATATATGTGATGACAGGTTTGTTGATATGTTTATGTATGTGTAGAAGTAGCTTGATGTGATATATGCCAGTCTAACACAATATTAGCTAGGTTATCTGTAATTTGATTCAATTGTGTTGGAATATGTGTAAATGTAATGGAATTAAAATGTCGATATAAAAGTCTAAATTGCAGGTATTTGCGAAAGAGGCAAGGATCGCGGATGCGGTACACATTGTTGAGCTAGAGTACGACTAGTTGAGAGTCGAGAAAGACGCTAAGATGGCGAATACAATGATGCTGGGCATCAGCCAGGAGGCCGATGATGGCAGTGTATTCATCTTGGTTGTTGGTCGCTGAACCCAAACATATGCTGCTCAAATGGAGCATTTCATGTGAGGGGGTGTAGAGAGCCCAAGAAGCTGAATCGAGATTTTGTGTCCAATGGCTGGCACCGTCGGCGTAACCGATGTGGTAGGCTGGTGGAGGAAGCATCTGTCAATAGCACAAATGATAGTTTAGACGTGAGGGAAAAAAAAAGATTAAAAACGCTATAAAAGAAATAACCTAAAGTAGAATGACTACGTTTAAGCATAAAATTTATTTAGATACAACCCATTGACAGGTTTTTTTGAGAGAGAGGCCTTCAGGGGAGGCCAAGATCTATGCGATTTTGGTGAGGCAATGTTGGATAATGTATGGGCCATGCCATAGTGACTCAAATTTTCCATGGCCAAAGGTATCATGAGTGATATCATAAGCCTAGAGAAGGTCGCCTTCGCGAAATGAACGAAGGTTGACATGTCGATCAAAGGTAGCCTTGGATCATTTTTTAGCTACCTCATTGTTCTATAATGAAGATCAACGATCTTCATCCAGAGACTCTAAGTTTAGAAAGCGCTGCTCCATTGGAGCAGTGTCGGGTAATAGCTCAATTGCGGTGTGTAAGGTGGGAATTTTGCACTTGATGGGAAGAGTGGCCTCAACCCCATGGACTAGATGAAATGGTGTGAAACCAGTAGTTGTTTTCATAGCCGTACGGTAAGCCCATAGCNGCAGAAAATAACATATGATGCCAATTGGTTTTATGTTTATTAAACGTGCACTGTAACATGGTCTTGAGGACCTTGTTAACTTCTTCGAACTATCCATTAGACTGAGGGTAATATGGTGAGGCAAACTCGTGAGAGAATCCTAACTGATATGAGAGTTCGACAAAGATCCCATTCTCGAAGTGTTTCCCGTGATCGAAAATGAGTTGGACTGGTACTCCAAAGAGGGATATGACATGGTTAAAGAAAAAATGCACTGCGGTGTTAGCGGTGTTGTTGAAGGTGGGCATAGCTTCTGCCCATTTGGTGAAGTAATCAATGGCAACAACAATGTATTTGTGACCATTGCTGGAGGGGGGATTACAAGTCATGAAGTCGATGCCCCATTTACAAAAAGGGCCGACAGTGATGACGGGATGAAGAAGAGCGGGGGGAGCTCAGGCTTTATTGGTGTAGAGCTGACATTGCTCACATCGTTTCACGGTGTGAATGAAATCGTGAAACAAGGTAGGCCAAAAGTAACTAGCTTGAATAATCTTCTGAGCAGTGGATATGCCCGAAAGATGGCCCCCACATGCACCGTTGTGGCAGTCGTTTAAGACTCTATCGGCCTCATCAATAGTCAAGCATCGACGAAGAATGGTGTCGACTCCCCGCCGGTATAGGATGTCTCTGATGAGAAGGTAGTAGGGGGCTTGATGGAGAATACGACGACGATCATCTTGTGAAAGGTGGTTACCGAACTTTTGAGTTTGGAGGTAGATGAGGAGGTATCCGTACCAAGGATCATCCGAAGTGATGTAAAAGAGATGTTCGTTAGGAAAGTCGATGTTGATAGGGGTACTGGTGGTGTTAGAGGGGAGGGCCGTGACAAGTTCGGTGAGAACGAGGGCCTTCTTACTCTTAGGTGTTGAGAACTCGAGGTCGTACTCCTGAAGGATAATGATCCATCGAGAAAATTTGTCGTTAACTTGTCGACGACTGAGCAAGTACTGCATAGGGTTGGAATCTGCTACGACCTTTTTTATGCGAAGCAGAATGTAGTGGTGCAGTTTCTGGACTGCGAGGATGACTGTAAGAGTAAGTTTCTCTTCATGTTTATACTTCAAGGGTGGCCCTGAGAGGTTTTTACTAACGTAATAAATGACGTTCTCATGATTGTCATCACCTAGCTGGACGAGAACTCCTGCTACTGATACAGCTGATGCAGATACGTAGAGGATATAGTCACGATTGTAGTTAGGTTCACTAATTAAAGGTGCATTCGAGAGTTTTGTTTTAAGATTGTTAAATGACTGTTGGGCATGGTTGTCCCAGTGAAATGGGATTTTGTGATGTAGTAAGCAAAGGAAACTGTGTGTGCGTATGGCGTAGTCTGGGACAAACCATCGTAGAAAGTTAGCTTTGCCTTGTAGGCTCTGAAGTTGACGTAAATTCTGGGGAGGTGGAATTTAGGTGATAGCTTGGACTTTGAGGGGGTCCACGGTAATACCACTTTGGGAAACGATAAAGCCGAGGAGGCACCCTGTGGTGACATAGAACACGCACTTGAGAGGATTCAAGCGGATGTTGTACTGATGACACCGTTGAAAGATGATTCATAAATCATCAATATGTTGGGTGCGTTTCTTGGATTCAGCGGTGAGGTTGTCCAAGTAGGCGAGGATGACAGGAGCAAGATCGTGAAATATGTATGTCATAGCCCATTGGAAAGTTGTGTCAGCATTCATTAAGCCAAAAGGCATGACATGATATCCAAAAGTACCCCAAGGGGTAGTGAATGCGGTTTTATACTAATCAGTAGGGTGAATTTGAATTTGATTATAACCAAAGAATCCATCCATAAAGGATGGAGCCTCGTGGCTTGTGCAGTCGTCGATAATTTGATCGATGAAAGGCGTTGGAAAGTTGTCTTTGGGACATGCGTGATTGAGATCGCAAAAGTCTGTGAAAATGCAGATAGTGCCCTATTTTTTGTTAACAGGTACAGGGTTGGAAACCCATGAGGTATAGGCGATGGGGTAAATGAACTCGACAACACGTAATTTGTCAATTTCGGCTTTGATGGCCGCAACTTTGGATGGGTGTAGCGGTCATTGTTTTTACGAACTGGTGTAATGTCAGGCTAGGTGTCGATGCGATGTTTGACGATAGAGGGATCGAGGCCAGGAATTTCCGTGTATGACCAGGCAAAAATATCCCAATATTCCTGGAAGAGGGCTTTATAGGCGATAATTTCCTGAGGAGTGCAAGTAGCTCCAATGGTTATTTCCTCGACGATGCCATTTTTGATGGAAATGTTGATTTTAATGGTTGGGGAAATGCCTTCTTCAAAAGCATCAGGGGCAGGAATGGGGTTTTTGAACCAGTCGATAGGCCCTGATGGGATAAAATCCTTGGTTTTGACTGCGTAGATAGGGTGTTGGTTAGGAGGCGTGGAGGCTTCCTGTGGAAAGAAGAATGCGTGATGGTGCAACGCATCCCAGGGATAGTCTGGGTGGTTTATCTCTTCGAGTATTTCTTTGTCGCAGTGGAAGTGATGGGAATACAAGGGGTCATGAGGAGTGATATCGGTGACTATTGTTGTGTGGTTTCCCCCTAGTGAGGAAGAAGCATGGGGAACAATGCTAGGAGATGGTGAGGGTTCACTCGACATAAACTAGATATTGAAGTATTGAGGGGTACCCGTGGTAGTTGGGTGTAAAATGTCTGTAGGGGAATGAGCGGGAGAGTTGGGGGGATTGGGGGGTGAATCCTCAGATAAGTCATCTAAGAACCATGGAGGAATTGGAAGGGCCTTGGGTTCGGGAGAAATGACATGAATATCCTCTAGTGACGAGGTAATGTCAATTATTGACTCTGCGGGCCGTTGAAGCAGGGTCAATTGGCATTGCCTGTATTCAAGGATCATAGGACACTGGTATGTAAAATGATCTAATGAGTCACATAGAGAGAAAGGGTGTCTCATACGTTCATTGACTGAAGTGGTGACATAATGGATGTTAGTGATATTTGTTGAGGAGGACATAGTAGGACTGGGGTTGATCTGGAAGCTCTGGCGTACTGCGGCTAATGTCTCCCGAAAGTGTGGCAGTGCTAGGCAATGATGGGTATAATGGACATTTTCTGAACATATAGTGCAAGCAAATTTGGTCCGCAACCCTTTACTACTGGAATGAGGGGTGGTAGTGGCAGGACTGGCTGTAGTGGCGAGGGTTAGGGGAGTTTGATTGAGTGGAATCAAATTCCGTAACTCTGGTAGAGATGGGCAGTTGTTAGTTTGGCGTCCCTTTTTCTCACATAGTGTGCAAGGAGGTTGGATGCATGGAGGAAGTGGAGCTGTGGGCTCCTTCTTCTTTCTTCTACCCCCAGCTATGGTAGGGGGGTTAGTGAGTGGGGGTGTGGTGGGAGTAAGTATGGGAATCATCATGGGGATTCCTTCATTTTTTGGGGGAAGGGATGGTCGAGGGACCATCTCTAGTGGGTGTAAATACCACACTGGGATTGCGAACACCATATTAGGTAGGGTGAGCATTGCGGCTACCTAGAAAGATTTGATGCCTGGTGGAGGGTAAAAGAAGGGAATTTGGGTGATCGCTTGGGGAAGTATCTCCCAAACTAGGATATTTCCTTGGGGAGAGGTGGAATCGTGGACTGGTGGGGTCGGCAAGTGTGCAAGGGGTTCTTGAGGGGGGAGTTCTGCGACGAGTGGGACATAAAATATGATAGAAGCCTCTGTAGGAGGAAGGGTATCCTCTGTGTGAGTTTCCATTAGATGATATGACGCATACTTGATTGGAAGGATGAAGGAGTGGTGGTGCTCCATGGTAAGTTCCTAACAATGATGGATCTTTGAAAATTCCAGGACCCATCTCGACGAGTGGGTATGCATCGTGGCTTGTGTGGATGAGAGGAAGAATGTTATCGATGTTGGCAGATGGATTAGGCTCGTAATGTGAGACTTGGTCAATAGTAATGATCTTCCGATTGTGACGGAACATCATTGTCTGAAAGACGGAACATGCCACTGCCTTCATAGCATACATGTAGCTACGACCGAACAAGATATTATAATTGAGTGGGGCATCGATAACTTCGATGTCGATGAGAATAGTCTTGCCCCCGAGTTCAACGGGGACATTTTGGAAGAGCCCTTCAGGAGACGATGGTCATCTGTCATAAGCTCGTAAGGTGATGGCAGAGGGTATGAGTTCAGGGGAACCAAGTTTTTTCCATACAGTTTTGGACATAATGCATGTAGATGGACCTTCATCGATGATACACAGATGAACTGTGATGTTCCGTATCTTTAGTGGTATTTGAAAAGAGATCAAGGTGGGAAGGTGAGGTTCTCCGCTGTCAAGATCAAAGGTAATGAGTTGGGTATCTGCGGGGTCGACTTCCCCCAAGGTGGAAAGTAATGATTTCCGCTGAGTGGGACAAGTCTGGAGGACTTCCAAAACTAACATGGCCACTGGGGATTGTGCTAAGTCATCTACCAAACTATAGTTATGAGTTGCCCTAGCCTGTGGTTTGTGGACATTCCTGCGCAAAGGGATGCGAGGGATGCAAAGAGGTGGCTTGGTGGTAGGGCGAGGAATGACTAATGGGGGTCCCGTCGGTGTAGGGTTTGTCTCTGGAGGGATGGGAGGAGACTCAATGGGTGCATGATACTGACGATTATGTGTTTGCAGAAGGATTTCTTCCTCACTAGTGAGGAGAATTGTGCGATTTATTGGATTGTTGGGGTTGAGATATTGCCTTACCTAAGGTGGGGGATGTTGTGTGTCCTGTTGGGTTTTTATCACACCTTGATGTGGAATAGGATTCTACAGCATGGAAGGAGTGGGTTGTTGCACGTATTGTTGTGGTGCCTGCTGAGGGGCAGGCGGTGTTGGAGGATGGGGAAGACTACCAGAGTCTTTCAACCATTTGAAATCTGCGATTTGGAGGAAATGATCAGTGTAATGGCTGAACTCACCACAAAGGGCACAAGGGAAATTGGTTTTAACATTATTGTTATTTCTCCCTTAGCGCCTATTATTATTTCCCCCCTGGGGGTTTTGATTCCCTTGGTTCGGGTTGCCCCTAGTGGATTCATTCTGTTAGGATTGATTCTTGCCTTGACCTGGGTTGTTGTTGTTCCTGTTTCATCCTTTTTTTTTGGCATTGTTCGAGGGATGGGTCGGATTGGCCATATTCAGCTGTTTGAAATTTTGGTATTGCTGAACGACAGAGGGTTGAACAAAATTCACCCCCACGTGAGGATGTGGGGGAGCCATGGGTTGTGGGGGACCAAGAAATGAGAAGTATGGATTCTGTGGTGGTAATGATCCATAAGGTACATAGGAAGGTGTAGTGCTTTCCCTAGCACTATAAGATGAGGTAGAGGGGGTACCAGAGTTTGTTTGAAGAGGTGGATGTATGGGGGGTGTCGGTGGTGGTCCACTAATGGGTGGAGGTATAGCAACAGGGTATGGTTGTTGATAAGGGGGTGGGGGGTAATAAGGAGTTCCCCCATATACCGACGGGTATTGAGGTGTTCGATACATTGGTGGTGGTTGAGGTTGTATACCATGGTGAGTGGTGGTACCAATCAGTCTGTCTGCTGAGTGAGACATCCCAGGTTTGTCTTGGCCAAATGGCACAGGTTTTGGAAGATCAAGAAGTAAAATGTATAAGTACCCTGACTGTGCATAAATGAGGTCATATTGTTGAGCCTTACTGATGGCTTCCTCTTCATATTGAGGGAAGGTGGAAGCTACATCCTTTTCGAGGAGAGAGACAAGTGATCTAAGAAACCAGTCGAGACACTGTTGCTTGGTGGTTTCTTCTTTGCACAAACTACGTTGCCTACACCACTTGTGAATGTGGTCAACGATATGTGTGGCTGAGGTTTGTCTAAAATTAGAAAGTAGTTCTAGACCATTGTCATGGTGGATTGGTAATTGGAAGAAGGTCAAGAATGCTTTGGCCAAGGACTCAAAAGTCGCGTGGGACCCTGATTTTTCTTCTACATACCATTTGGTCGATGGGCCAGTCAGTGTGCGTTGAAATAATCATAGTCTAATGGAATTATCCATAATGCTATTGGAAGAGCACCATAGGTGAAAGGTCATGAGATGGTTGGCAGGGTCGTCGCCTGCCTTTCCTTCAAACTTTGGTATGTCCGAAGGTAGTTTGGTGGGCATTGCAGGCCATGTGGGAGCATGCACTATAGGATCGTTGGTGAGTTTGCTTAGATTTGGTATGTTGAGAGAGGCCAAATATGGCATCTGTAGTGGGGGGGGAGGATTAACTTCAGCCATGGTGTGAGTGTGTTGTGAACCTGACCCTTGAGGGGGGCTAGGTGGGTTGGTGCTTCCCCCTTGAGAGGAAGTTGGTCCCCCGCTTCCGTCTAAAGGAGAGAGAGTGGATGGATGACCTTAGGAAGTGGACCCAAGTAATGTAGAACCAAGCAAAGCTGATCCTAAAAAAGTATCACTCACGGGAGTGTGTGAAGGTGGTGTCGATGAGTGGGAAAGACTAGAAACTCCCCCTAAGATAGGAGGGAGGTTGAGCAAGCATCGTGAACGATGGGGATTATGTGGGTCCCCTATGATGTCCGAATAGATGTGTAAATGTGTGCAAATTGTGGTGAGAGTAATAAAGAAACAAGAGCCTTTGAATTGCAAACTTTGAATTTTACACAATATATATATCCAAATCAAACTGTGATCAAAGGTGCATCATATAAAATATTTTTGAAAAAGAAGCATATATTTGGGTAAGTGGGTTTTGTCTGCATGGGGAATCAAAAGAAAACAAATGCTCGTTTCCTATAAGACATAATGTCCTTCCTCTCAAATAGAATTGAACCTTCCAATAGTACTCATGAGTGGGGTCTGAAGTCACTAAAGAGAAACTAGTGAAGGATGAAATAATTGGTTATAATGAGGGGTAAAGGGGGCATATCCTGAAAGAGATGGCGATATTTCCCAATAGCCACACAAAATCCAATCAAAGTGCAATTGCAGCCCACAATTTCCACCTAGCTAGATGTCCTAAAATTTGGTCACTAGGTACCTCGGTCAAAGTGCGGCATTTAGATTTTCGGCCTAAGAAATGGGTCACGGGCTGGATCCCGTCCAAGAGGTGGGTGCCTCAAGGGGGGATGCACAGAACAACTGGACCTCAGCCTTCAACCCTTCATGGGTATCTCCCTACCTTATGGTGTTAGGAACACTTGACTTGGAGGATTTTCAGTTCCCTATTTGACAACTTCTATGGTTTTGATAATGTGAGAACTAGATAACGGGGAATTATTTGGATGCCTATTCTCGAAATCCTTTCTAGACTAAAAAATTTCTTTTGGCACCTCCTGTGGAGGAAAACTTAGTGAGTTTTTTAGAAATTTTTTAGATGTAGTTGTTTTGGGAGGTTGGAGGTGTAAACCAACCTCGTTGATTAG
>SNQJ01S0106120.1:27840-40356 GCA_010110895.2 Picea sitchensis | reverse complement strand
GTGGGCATGTATGGGCCCGTTACAAAACCTTTAAACTTCCCTAGTGATTTGATCTAAGAAAGCAAATTTCAACACTATCCTATCTTTGTAGCATGTGGGCATGTATGGGCCCATTACAATATGGAGATGTGTTTGAAAAAGTAAACTAAGAGGAGTCCCAAGAAGGGTTGGTGTCCTCTCCTAAAGGTTTTAATGTTCTTAAGGGAGATGAAATCGTTTCACAATCTTTTTCTGATTCTCAAGACCACTTGGAGGCACGAGAGAAGAGCATACTAAGTGATTGTTATTCAACTTCTAGTCCCAATGTAAGTTAAATGTGATTAAAAATGATGTCCAACTTATATTGTGAGTCAAAACAAGCCATCCATGTGGCGAAAATGAAAGCAAAAGAGGAAATTGATTTTAACCCCCTAAGTGCCTATGTGTTTTTGACTAACCCCTTTATATGATGAGGGGACTAAGTGTGGTGCATCTTTAAAACATGCTTGAAATCATTTTTAAGAAGGAAAATGGCCTTCCCCACATCTCAACAACTTTACAATGTGAATTTTTGCATAGATGCGCGGGTCTCAATGGAGACAAAAGCGCACAAAGTGCATGTGCACGAACAAAGAAATGTCAATAAGCGCACGTGCGCAGAAAGGAGTTGTGACTTAAGCGCATGTCTGCACGATGCACATCTGTGGGCCTAAAAACCCATGCATATGTCACACATGGCCGAGAATGGAAAATCCAGATGGATTTCTCTCAATTCAATTTGGAATTGGCTGATTGGCAGGTCGGCCTAGGCCGATTAGTGCACCTACAAGTTAAGAAAACTAAAAGAAGAGAAAGAAAACCCCAAATGGGGTAGGAAATTGATACCTTTCCCTAGCGGAGTCACCAATTTGTTGCGCCTCTTTTGTCACCTTAGTGAGAAAAATAGAGGTGCTTGCAAGCTCAGTTGGGTTTGCTGAGCAAGACAGCTGTAAGGAAAAGAGTTAGAAAAAGAAATAGAAAACAACAACTAAGAATTAAACTAAGAAATGCAATAACAACTAAATTTATGAGCATATGGATATAGAGACAAAAAGAACAATGAGACCCATGTCACCAATGATAAGGCTGATATTAGTGAAAGAAAACACCGAGAAGCAAGGGGACTATGAGTCCCTTCTTCCTCCAAGGGAGGGCTCTTGGACCCCCACAAGAAAGCTCTTCTTACAACAAATAAAAAAGAAAAATGGTGAAAGAGCTCTTTGCTAATCCACTCAAGGGGTGAGATGGATTGCCCAATGCAATGGTGCAAATATACTCTTGGCAAGGATAGAGTCCTCAAGAGAATACTGGCAGCATAACTTTGCTTTGAATTCCTTGAAAAATGAAGTGTATCCATGGCCTTTTTATAGCATTCCTTTGAGCTATTGTTCCACTGGTTTGTAGTGTGTAAAGAGACTAATTAGGGCATTTCTAGGTCTTTGACTAGCCATCTAGTCGAATCCAGTCCAGATTTGAGGGTCAAATCAGCTTGGGAGCTGAACCAAAAGTGGGTGGGAGGCCGACCACTCTCATAAATGCATCGTTTCTCAGGTGCGCAGCTTTTTGCGATAACAGTCACGCATCGTGCTCATGTGCGCGATTTCTGCATTCTTGTTCCACGCATGTGCACACGCGCCCAGTGCCTTCATAGCGCCCTTCAATTTTTCACTAATTTGTATAGTTTTTTACCCTTTATGAATGCTTTGGTGTTAATTCAGATCCATGGATGAGTTCATCACTGTTTGACGATGCTGAATTCTTGAAACCATGTGCGGACGAAATTTCAGTGATAACAACTATATTAGGACAAGCCCCTCTGAGAAAGGCAAAGAAGCTAAAATCCCATCTCTTCCTCTCCAGATTGAGAATACTTTGGGTAAAAAAATGACACGCATCCCAAAAGGTGCATTCAAGAAATCTTCTCACAACGCAAATGCAAGGGCCGCCCAAAACTATTCAGTGGTGGACGATTTATCTCAAACCCCTTGTGCGATGTCCGCTTTGGAGGTCCTCCAGAGCTTCCCTTCCTAGACGAAAGCTTTGATAGTTGCTTTAGGACCTACCGAGACTTATAATTCAGGAAAAATCATGCTGGATACAACCGACTTAAAACCTCATCTCCATTACCACGTAGCATTTCAGATAGTAGTGGCTTACCCCATGAAAAATTTTACTCTGAACATTTTTCGCAGGGTGGTTGATGAGGGCACCTCGACATGCGTCATGTCATTGGCGTTTTTGAAGGCCATTGGCCAGATCATTTTTTCTTCGTCACCTACTCTTCTTACCACTTTTGACAGTCGTTCGTTTTGACCACATGGCATCATTCCCTCTTTTCCCATCCAGTTAGGAGGGAAGACCAGGTGTGTCAAAGTAGAAGTAGTCAACGCATCGCGCAACTACAATTTGTTGTTAGGTCAGAGTTGGACATATGCCATGCAAGCAGTGGTTGCTACATTTTTCCGGGTCTTGTTGTTTCCACAATAAGGTCGGATCATGACCATTGATCAATTATCCTTCTCTAGACCTGATCCTTCATTGGGGGCATCCATGGTCCTCATGATTGATAATCCCCAACCGGACATCGTTAACGTAGGGGTTGGTTTGTGCCCATATTTGATGGGTAATTTTGATTACCCACCTCCTCAAGGAAATGTCAAGTTTGTATCAGACCACCATAAGGTTGAGATTTTCCAAGTTTCGTTGTTTCGCATGACTTACTTCAACGATCCGTGGATTCTTCCTTCCCCATTGGCCACGATGGAAGGGACAGGGCACCATGGTATTTCCATGCCCTTGTTTGTGACAGAGGCAGCATACTCTTTAGTCCAGCAAGCTTCAACCGACACCGATCCGACTCCTGCACAAAATTTAGATCCGATCCCAGAGCCTATTTTGGCTCAAGGTTCCCTCACTGGTACTGATTCGTTAGACTTAGTCTTTCCCTCAGACGAAGCAATCATTGAAGCAATGACTAGTCCGGACAAACCCTGGGACAATCTCCATCACAGATCATACTTCCTCCCAGAGTTAAGAAGAATCAAAGCAAAGGAATTCACCTTGACTATGACTGGAGATAGGTCTTGCCCTATCAATCCCTTGGCTACACATGAGGTTTATACCGAGGGTAATATGGCAACTATTGTTGAAACTATACCAATTAATATCTCCAGAACCCATGGCGTCATGGAGAATGTTTTCATCGGAGCTGACTATTCCCCCAAAGAGATTCAAATCTACACGTACTTATTTAAAGAATTTCATGACATTTTTTCTTGGTCTTATGAGGAAATGCTAGGCATCGATCCAAAAATAGTCGAACATGAAATCACAACTTATCTTGATGCCAAGCCAGTTGGGTAGAATATTCATCTAGTTAATCCCAGGAAAGAAGCAGCCATTAAGGTTAAAGTTGAGAAATTGCTCAAAGCCAGTTTTGTCTATCTGATCCATTTGACCCAATGTGTGTCAAATCCTGTGCCAGTCAACAAGAAATAGTGCACGATTAGCATATGTACGGACTTCTGTGATTTGAACAAGTCCTGTCCAAAATATAATTTTCCCACGCCATTCATTGACCAGATAATTGATGAATGTGCAGGTTGGGAGGCCTTTTCTTTCATGGATGGTTTTTTGGGATATAACCAGATACAAATCAAACCCGAATACCAACATAAAATTTCATTCATTTGTCCATGGGGTACATTTGCCTATCGTAAGATGCCTTTTGGTCTCAAAAATGTTGGAGATACCTTCCAGCGGGCCATGTCTTTTACTTTCCATGATCTCAAGCATATAGTCGAAGCCTATTTAGATGATTTAGCATCTCGATCTCGCAAGAGAACATATCATCCCACACACCTCCGACTTATGTTTGAGCGATGTCGCTACTTCCGGATTCGCTTGAATCCAAACAAATGCAAATTTTGTGTAACATCAGTACGTTTGTTAGGTTTCATAGTCTCAACAACATGGATCATGGTCGATCCTCTCAAGGTTGAGGAAATAGTTCAGTTGCCTCCCCGACGCACAATCCTTCAACTTCAGAGTCTACAAGGAAAGGCAAACTTTTTGAGGTGTTTCATCGCCAACTATGCCGAGATCAAAAAGGGATTTATGCACCTACTAAAGAAAGACGTTCCTTTTCATTGGGATGATGCTGCTCAACGCTCCTTCGAAGCATTGAAACATGCCCTCACAACTGCCCCTCTGCTTCGACCACCCAATTATAAAAAAAAATTCTTATTATACTTGGTTGTAGTAGAGTCAACCATCGGCATGGTATTAGTTCAGAAATATTATTTTCTCTCAGAATGTGTGATCTATTACCTGAGTCGAGGCTTCGTCGGACCAGAACTCAATTATTCTCCTATCGAAAAACTTGTGTTGGCAATAGTCCATGCTGTCCAATGGTTCCATCATTATGTTTTGTTTCGCAAGACCATTGTTATTACCATTGTGAATCCATTTCAATACGTGTTGACACGATGGTTAATCGATGGAAATATCCATAGATGGATAGTCATCCTCCAGGAATTTGACTTAGATTTTGTTTTGGCGAAATCCAAAAAGTCACTATTCTTTGTAGAACTTATTTCAGAACTTTCGGTTGAGTCAAGTGATGTTGTGCCTGAAGAATCACCTATTCGAGGCGATATGTTTCTGATAGCATCTTCAGACCCCTGGTATGGGGATATTCTTGTCTATATACAGAATTTGAAGTGCCCCACCTCTGCTTCTCATGATTAATGTCAGTGTATACGTCATTAGGCCGATAATTATCTCATCCTCAAGGACACCCTCTATTGTCGAGGTGTAGATTGCGTTCTTAGCCGATTCCTCACTCATGAAGAAGAAGAAATTGTGCTTAATGATTGTCATACTAGAGAATGTGGTGGTCATTTATCTAGGTTGTAAACAACCAAAAATATTTTACGAGCCGATTACTTATGGCTGACACTAATCAAATATTGTATCGAATTGTTCAAGAAGTGCCACCCATGTCAAATCTTCTCTCAGAAGATGAGGGCACATACCACTCCTATGTTTCTTGTCATCACAGTTGGTCCCTTCACCAAATGGGGGATTGTTTACACTACATGCAACCCTCCTTCAACAAGGGGGAACCATTATGTCATTGTATCTGTAGACTACTTTACAAAGTGGGTCGAAGCTATGCCAACGTTTAAAGATGATGGAGAGACTGCAACTCTCTTTTTGTTCAACCAGATAATCTCAAGGTTCGGTGTCCCAAGAGAGATTTTCACTGACCATGGCAGTCACTTTCAAAACCAAATGATGACCGAATTAACATCAAAGCTTTGGTTGCGGCAAGAACATTTGTCACCCTACTACCCCCAAGAAAATGGTCAGGTGGAAGTTGTAAATAAATCTCTTAAGACCATCCTACAATGAATGATCAATCCAGCCAAGTCAAATTGGCATTTGATGTTATACTCGGAATTATGGGCTTACCAAACATCTATTAAGACTGCAACTAGTTTCTCACCTTTTAAACTCGTTTATGGGCTGGAAGAAGTCTTGCCTATAGAATGTCAGATCTCGTCCCTAAATTTGGTAGTACAGTTACTGCCAAGCACTTCTCCACTAGAAGAGCAGTTATTATACTTGGAGCGGCTCAATGAGAAGCGTTTTGATGTGGCCCTGGCCAATGAGGCTCACAAACAAAAAGTCAAGTGTCAGTATGATCAGTCCATTCGTCCTTAGATTTTTTTTTAGGGCAACCTTGTCCTAATCTATGACCAAGATAAGGACTCCCTAGAGGCAGGCAAATTCAAACGCATGTTGTTCAGACCTTTCATCATAAAAGAGATTCTAAAAAAGGTCGCTTATTGTTTGGTGGACTTTGAGAGAAATGATTTGGCATAACCAAGAAATGGGCTCTACCTCAAGAAGTATTACTCATAGGTAGGTCACCTTGGGTAACTTTTTGTAACATATGTATAGTCTTTGTATTATTACTTTCTGGTTTCTTTGGTTTTATGGACGTGTCATTTTTTGATGTTATCTTTTGTCACTGTGGAAGATGTCAAGTGAATCAGAGGTTTTCATTAGGTATGTAGACGATGCTAGCTGACACACTCAGAGGCTTGCCTCTGCAGCTTGGGTAATTTTTTCACCTTAGGGCCAGTTATTATCTTCAGGAGGTATATGTTTAGGCGACACCACAAACAATGTCGCCGAATACAATGCAGTTATTGAGTTGCTTCATGATGCCCTGTCATTTGGTATCTCTCATCTTCGGGTCTATTTAGATGCTTAGCTGGTTGTGTCTCAATTAAATAGAGTCTACCCGTGTTCATGATCTAACTTTACACTGACGATTCCTTAAGGTACATCTCTTAGAATGAAGCTTTGATTATATTACATATTTTGATGTTCCTAGGAGATTAAACCAAGTTACAGATACTCTAGCTAATCAAATCTTAGACTGGCATCTCACACACATATAAAAATACATACACTTGAACATGTAAATACATTTTTAAAGGAAAATATGATCCATAAGACATAAAAATCCATATATTAATCATCAGAGTACATAGGTGGATGCAAGCACCTCAAAAATATGACCAGTAACGAGTCATGGGGATTATGACCTCAAACAATATATACAAATAGTTCTCTCATCACGTGAAAAGTATAGAATAACTAAGGTCAGGGCATGTGGGCCCTGTTGTAATGATCAATAGTGTTTTCCAAACACCAAAACAGTCTGACCCACGTCTGTGGTGCCCCCACTACATGAGGCTGCATAGATGGTGGCAGATCCTCAATCTCTTCCATGGGGACTGTGCGAGTGAGTGAGGTAAAATTTCGCTCAACTCATCTCAAAACCCTCTCAACCTCACCGGATGGAAGCTCTCCTACTGCTATTGGTCCCCTGTGGCAGCAGGTGCACCCCTGGCTGAGGACAACACCTGTTCCTCGCATAATCCGCAGGTCACACTGGTACCACATCTGCACATAATAGACACATATCTTTCAAATACTCTATTACAAACAAATGATATATATCAAAAACAACATAAAAATTACATATGTTTCATAAAAAAAAAATGATGCAAACTTACCCATCTCTCCTCGCTCCTTTCCAAGAGGTACCGGTATCTTAGGGTCTCTCGAGAAATCAATCCTAGAATAAGGGTATTCCTCTATGAATGGGATCTATCGTGACAACCAAGAAAAAAAGTTATCATCAAAGGTCTCATTAGTCCTTCCTCCCCCTTGTCGTGGCAGTAACATTGCCCATCTGCATTCCATGGGAAGAGAAGCCTGATGTACCCGTACCACCTCTTGAGGACTGAAATTGGGCACTCTTTCAAAGAAGAAAGAGAAAAGAATGGTTCTAAACCCAAAGTTCCTATGAGTCTATGAATGGAAGTCTGTCAGTTGTCTCTTCATATAGTCCAACAATGTGGTGCTCCAATAAAACATCTGTGCATTCAAGGACTGAACTGCACAGTTCATCTGTGCACGGGAAGCCTAATGCAAAGCGACAGACCCTGTAATCCACCCGATAAGAAACACTATAGCTTGCAATGCTAAGTCAGAGATCTTAATTATCGACACTTGTGAGCTCGTCCTATCTGTACCTACCTCATAGTAGAGTCCAATCAACTCTAATATGTTATGTGGCCTCAAGGGAAACATACATAAGTCGACTGGTTCCCCTCGCCGAGAGAGGCTAGTCAAAAAGTATATGTCCTCAGTCGTTGGCACCAACAACTGCCCCTCCAGCATAAACGCCTCTGCTTCGGGATGCCAATAATCAACCAAGGCATTTAGTAGCCTAGGTTGTGCTCGCATAAAAGGACATAGAAATAATTTTAGCATCCCACATTGCATTAAGGCAACAACAACATTGGGGTCTTCCCCAACCAATGCACTAATCTCCTCATGCTCTCTTTCCCTCCAGTGAACATACATCCTGCAAAAAACCAAGTTCAGGAGGGTTAACCCTTGCTTTTTAAAAAAATTTCCATTAAATAAAAGGTCCACGCGGGCTGTAATGATGACAGTCGCGTGTACATGCGTGCAATTTTTACTCTACCCGAGTGTAAACACAGTCTATCATCGGACAACCTGCGTGGACCTAGGGCCGACCTTTTGAGGGTCGATGGCCCCCCAAAACATGAAATTAAATGCATAAAGATAGATTTAATTTGCAAGAGGAGAGAGTTTATACTTACTTGGCCTAAACAGATGGTCGTTTCATCCATCAAAGCTCCTGGAATCAATTCTTTTCACAAAGGGGCAGTTTTGGATTTTAGTCAATTTTTGAATTAACAATGGTGATAATGAGCTTCCAGCTTCTATTTATAGAGGTCTTTGGCCCTTTTTTGGGTATTTTAGGCCCCTTTTGTCATTTTTTCTAAACTAAAACTCATTTAAGATGGTTCAGGAGTTTTCTTAGGATGATCACGGGAAATATTACTTTGGGTATTTGGAAATTTTTTTGAGAGTTGGGGCATTTTGAAGGTCCTTTGCTAAAAATTCATTTTCTCTGACTCATTGCATTTAAGTTAGGATTCCACCTCCACTTTCTACATCTCAATGTCTTTTCCACTTTTCCATAGGATCGATCCCACTAAGTTGCGACACAGAACCCTCATCATTGCTTTAGAAGTGTCGTAATTTGGTGGTAGAGCTTACCATAACATGGATGTCCTAGGTAGATCCTGGTTACATGATGGTGTCCATGGTGTCACTAATGACTATAGGCTCGAGAGTCCTTTGTAGATTTTCCCCTAATTACGAGTTTGAGACTCATTTTCATGATTCCTTATCACTCTTGACCTCACCCTCGGGACTCCCAAAATATAACAGGTCTTCTTTTAAACCCTTTTCAGACCCTCTAAACATGAAAAGATTTTCGAGTGATCTTTTGGCCTTTCACGCTCTTTAAATTGAAATTTGAAGTCACATCTATTCGGCGATAGTTTACCCCTTTTTTGGTACATACGGTCAACGATACGAACAAAGGTATACTCTAGAGGCTTTAGATCTCTAGAAGAGTATTCTCATGTATAATTTTAACCCTTTTTCAAGCCTGAGGGACTAAACTTATGAAAAAGGAACCCCCACAGAGTCCATAGTTAAGATATTTAAGCTATTTTTAGACTCCCTAAAATTGAAAAGATTGTCGAGTGACCTTATTCTTTCACACTCATTAAAATGGTCTAGAAGAACATTCCTAACGAAGTCCATAGTTAAGCTTTTTTCAGACTCCTTAAAAATGAAAAAATCGTCGAGTGATCTTGTCTTTATCACACTCGTTAAAATGGTTTTGAATAGTCGTCTTGTCAGTGCTAGTTTACCCCTTTTTTGAACCGACTAGACTACCTTTGACAAAGGTACCCCATTGGAGTCTCCTTTTACGTTTTTTAGATTCTCTAAATATGAAAAACTGCCAAGCTTACCTTCTCTGGGCTCGTTAAAATTACATCGAAGGACGTTACCATTGTGTGTTTTGTTAACCGTGTTTTCATACCCGCGTATTTGGTCTAATGTCGGCTCCATGCTGCTCTCAATTGAACCATCTGAAGCATGCCTTATACGCAAGCCCTGTAGCACTTTGCCTCTACGTCTTGACACCTTTGGCCCCAGGAGGGATTTTTCCCGAGTGTCCTTACTTTGAACATCAGTCTTGTCCTTGCACCTCGAACTCATATGTTTGTGACACTCATCCCTCCTTTGTAACGTAACATTATTTTTCCAAAATTATTGAAAAAGACAAAAAAAAAAAAAAAAATATACCCCAAAAAGAGGAAGGTAAAAGTATTTTCTTTGTGTTGGCAGCACAATGAGTCACCCTTGGATAAAACACATCCTTTCATTTGTTTGTCAAGCCCTGGGATTTAATATTACCTTAGGAATTTGTTCCCGCTACATTGATCTGTGTCCTCCTCCGTTCGATTATTCTTCCAAAAATATGGAGAGTTTGTGTGGCCCCCTGCCTCATGAACTTATGTTAATGCCATGCTTCCCGAGTCTCATCATTTGTCATACTATTTTCCAAGGGAATTTTTTCCAAGCCTAAGTCACCCCACTGTAGTTTGTCTCTTGCCCTTATGCTCGGCTATCCCGAAAGTCCAATTGAGTCTTTGTTCGAAATCAATGAAGCCTTCAGTTTGATCATCAAGATTCTCTAGTCCATGATCGATGAGCCGTTGAAGACCTCTGGGTAGTGAAGTCGTACAATCATATTACACTCCTACCTGAGTTTTGAAGATTTTGAAGTTGTTGCTCGAGCTCTGAAGACCTCATCTCCAACCATCGGGCCTTATCAACTTCTAGAAAATGGATACTATACATGTATATCTTTTTTATTTTGAGATGTAGATCTGCTGTGTATTGGCTACACTTTATATATTTATATGACATGGATCTACAGTGTATTTGATTGGTAGCCATGATTTTATTTCATTTCGAGCATGGGTATGCCCGCCTCGGTGAGACAATTGTTATTTTGCAGATGACACCTCCTGAATTTTGGTCCCGGGGCTCACCGGTTTGGTACGTTGATAAATATTGGTAATGTATTTCAGCCATCAGATGCTCTTCTGACCTCACACATTAGGTGGCATCTTTTATAACCCTAATTTTCACCAAACATACTTACTTGACATCAAGCCATCCCATATGCCTTCTTTACCAAGCAAGTACTAAACAACTATGGTTAAAAAACCATCTTTATAAAGGCCCATGCACCCTGATCCATTACTGCAAGTGTGTACATGCTAGATGCTCCAATACAACCCACATGTACCTACAAAAGAACAGAAAAAGGAAATTTGTTGACGAAACACAGCTTTGGGAAAGTTAACTAAACCTTTTGGCCATGTATGGCTAGTCATTCGACCAAATACCTATCTCCTTCTAGCCTATAAAACAAGGGGTAAGGGTTCCATTTGAAAGGAGGAAAATCATAGTAAAGAGACTATACCCAATTGAGCATTCCCCTTGTCCCAACCTTTAGCCATCCTTGTGCAAAGAGATGTATAGAGAAAAGAAGTTGGAGGATAGTTGAAGAGGAGCCCAGGACCAGTTTCGTGGAGCAGTGGTCGGCTTCATCATTGTAAGTTGCTTTAGTGAAGTTAATAATAAAGAAGTACTTTTCCTATCCCACCATATGAGGTTTTCATTGTTTATTGCGTACATGTTAATTAAATCTCTAACCCATTAATACGTAGATCAAATACATGTGGAGTTCTTTGTTTGTCTTTTGTGAATGTAGGTCAAAATTGGGAGGAGATTTGCAGTCAAAGAGAGACCAAGCATGAAGAAGGATCGATATCAAACATCGGAAATAAGGTATGTTCACTTGATCTTCTTAACTATGTATTTGCTTAAGAATAATGGGGATTAGGTAAGGGGTGATGGTAAAAAGTAGGAATCTTTAGGTCTTTTCTGCATGCATGATAAAACCCTAAGTGCAAGTTCGTAGGAGGGATTCCCACTGACAATAGAATTGGCGACCATACCGGGGAACCGTAGGGTTTTTGGGGAAAAACATTCTTGGGTATTTTTAAAAACTAGTTTCATTCCTTGTTTTTGAAGTTTTTGCAAAAGTCTGAGGTAGCAGAGATTCTGGTCTTCCATACCAGTTATCTCTGTTTCTTTGCTTGACTACATTTTTTTTCTTCGAGACCCATAGAGGTACACGTGGCCTGTATAAGGTTTGAACGAGTGTACCCATGCCCTACCTTCACATAGCCCACGTGTACACACTACCTGAGGGAGTGTCAGTCGCGTGTATGATTTCAGAAAATTTATTTTAGAGAGGTAGTCATCCTTTCCCCTGTCAGAAGTAATTCTTCTCAGGGTTTTTTTGGAACTCATTCTAGTCTTTGTTGTTTGCAGTTTATAGCTTCGGTTTCACCTCAGATTGGTTTGTGCTATGAAATTTTCTTTGAATTGTTTTTATTTTATTTATTTTTATTTTTTTATTTTTTTTTCTGTCTAAGAGAGTTTCTGAGTCTTCAAGAGTGTCTGGTCCTCAATACCACTAGTCTATGCCAGTGCTAGATTGCTTTTATTTTCATTTTTTGAAGATTTGTAGAGGTACACGCGGCCTGTAGAAGGTCTGCACGCATGTACACGTGCTCTAACCTTACACAGCTCGTGTGCACATGCTAGCTATCGAACTTTCAACAACCTTCCTGTTGAGAAAATTATTTTTTAAGGAGGGGTAGTCATCCTTTCCTTTGTCAAGAGTTATACCTCTCAGGGTTTTTGGTTTCTGTCATAGCTGTTGGACACACTTACCACACTTAGAGGGGGGGTGAATGAGTGTGGGGATATTTTTCCCAAAACTTCCCTCTTGCACAAAAACTCATCAATTAGAATTCAACATTTATTCATTACCCATTGTTTTCATTTATAACCAGTTAGATGTAAGCACATATCAACAACATATATCAACAATATATCATCAACAAGTCATCACCATAATGAACACAAAGAACACAAGAC
>SNQJ01S0106120.1:5890-27830 GCA_010110895.2 Picea sitchensis | reverse complement strand
TGAATAAATAATATTAACCCATTTCTAGGTCACTTAACCTATTTTCCTTATTTTTAGGGTTAACCACTTTCCATACATATTCCTTCTTGATTTTGTCACCTTATTTTATCACTTCTTCTTTCAGGTCACTTTGACTTCTTTGACTTTGGGGGTGTTGTTCCTGAGTCTGTACTTAAGGCTCAAAAGTATAGTGTCAAGGCATCTGAAAGTGGTTAGGATAGGGAGAAGGGAGGGAGTCAACCTTCGGAGAAAGAAACTAAGGGAGATTTCTTCGTTGGGGTTGTCTGGCTTCGAACTGTTCCTGAATATTTATGTCTCGTTCATTGGTTGCCCATGATTGTTCAAGTTCGACCCGGTTAGTTGTTGTTTTAAGGATAGTGTTGAAAAGGTTTAGGGCTATGTGTGTTTGGTTCAATAATCTAGGTTCGACGTTAGGTTGAGTTGGTATAGGGACTGTCATGGGGGAACAGTAAAGATATAAAAGAATTTTAGGAAAGATTAAGTGTTGTCTCAGTTTGATCTTATAAAAGAGAACTTACAGTTGCAGAAATAACATATAGATGCAAATCTAAGGCTCGTTCCCGTAACTGTATCATATTTTTATAAAAGGGGTGAGATGAGAGAAAAAAATTGAGCCATTTACAAAGTAAAGTTCCAACCAGTGGGAAACTCACGACATAAACGGGAGAGGAAAATATGTAAGAAAATAACCAATGTAACAAAGAATATATGTAGAATTCTGAAACTGCAGATTGGTCTTACACAGCTGATAGCTGGTGCAGAGGAAAGGAAATAAACAATTACAGAAAACCAAAATTCATTCATTATAGTAGTGGTCGTACTAAATTACAACGAAGCACATCAATTATGAATATGAATTGAAATGTAAAAATGAGATACAAGGAAGCGAACTTGTGATACAGAAGTGACGGAATTGAGAATCTCGGATCCACTTGTATTAAATCTCAATGCACAAATTCTCTTACAAAAACTCAAAAAGGGTCTAGCCCTGGTTATTTCTCTCTGGGGTATATTTATACAATTTTTACAAATCCGATAGAATCTCAATAGTCACAAAATTCCAGTTACGACAGAAGGGAGAGAAATCGCTCCATTTCCCCAACTCTGTCTTCACTTAGTGCCAGGTGCTCGTCTTTGAGCAGACTCAGTGCAGGTGATACATCTTTCCACAAGTTGAGATACGAGCCATGAAGGCTCCGCTTGACAGCTGGCCTCTACGAAGAAACATTCACGGGCTAACTATTGTAGTTTGTCTCCCATTTGTGCATCGATGATGTCGAGGGCACTTAGTTGCGCGCTGGGCTGGATCATGTGCTTATCAACTCGGGCCATGTCCACCATATCTATCTGAGAGATATCGGCTGAATCTCTCTCATCCTTCTCTTTTAGATCAAAAGAGATTTGTTCCACATTCATTTGTATCAATGTTTCTGCGTTGCCTCCACTGTCTATACCCAACAACTCGTCGTCTATAGAATTGAAGGATTATTCTAATGAGTTTGTTACCTTTTGGGCTTGCTCCTTGCCCAGGGTAATGTTGTGCTCCCAATCCTTCAACAGAATATTACCTCTGGTTTGTTCTGGGATGGTGAGCCCGGGAGGACCCGCCGAAACTCTATTATTTGTGGCTATCACCGCCTCCTGGAAGGCGACCCGAGGCACTTATGCATCTCTTTCTCTAACCGTCAGGTTCTCGGAAACCCGATTCATCAACAAACAATTCTCTCGGATCGCTCCCACTTTGGCGAGCAAATTTTGTTGTGCAGAAGAGATTATGTTCTGAATATCGATCGCTCAGGATTTAAACCTCTTGACGTCGATCATATTGCTTTCGACGATCTCTACCTGAGCCTGTAGCTCTGCAATCATAGTCCTTTGTTGGCCCACTTGTATCCGACCATCTCAGACCACTAGATGTGCTTGCTCGAGCTTGGTTTTAAGCACCTCTATCTCATTTTTATCAGCCAGTCGGGCCAGTTCTATCTCCACCCTCACCTGGCCTCTAGCATTTTTCGTGGCTGAGGCTAATCTGGCCTCGAGAGTCATGATTAGGTAACTCTTTATTTTGAGCTGGTCTTTTAAAAGCCCGACCGAGAATTGATTAGCTGATGCATATGCTCCCAGCGTCCCTGCGATCTCCGTGGTGAATTTCTCATTCTTTTTATTTTTTCAGTCGGTCATAACTTTGAAATTCTTAGCAGTCGACTCTCCCTCTTGGTAGAATTCCCTTTTCACCACCGCTTTCCTCTTTTTATCAAAGAAGAACTCATTTGGAGGGAGTTCCTCTGCTCTTATGGGCCTCAGTTCTTCATTAAATATCCATCCCTCGCTGACATTTCCATGTTCCGACTGAAATGGTGTGACCGAGGTGATGGGTTCTCTGATTTGTTTGTCGACTCTCTCGAAGTGTCGACAGGATTCTGCTTCTTTGGTGGCACTAGAGTCTTTGTTTCAGTCTCCGACTTCTGTTTCCTTGGCGGGTCTGGAGTTTTTACTTCAGCCTCCGAATTCTGTTTCTTGGGTGGGTCCGGAGTCTTTACCTTTGTTTTGGGCTTCTTCGTTGGTTCCTCCTTGTCCTGTTGTTTTCCTGAGTCAAGAGTAGCATATTTGGAGCCTTTCGTGTCCTTCTGTTGTGTCTCGGAAACACTCGAACCTCCCAACACAGCAGGGAGACAACTTCGTCTATTTTTCTGGAATCTCAATACAGCGGCTGTGTCTTTGGGTACCAAGGATTGGATCCGGGCTAGAACTTCTTCATAAGACCTCGCCCCTCAGAAAATATCATCCGAGGGTGAGTTCTCATGCTCGAATGTCTTGAGCCCACAATTTTCTAAATGGTCGCTTACAACCCTCTGCGGATCATGTTTCTTATACTCGATGGAGACCAACTTCAGGTCTTCCAGGGCTACAGCCTTGGCCTTTGCATGCCCGAAATCCAATAAAGAATAAGAATTCAGCCGAATGGGAAAATATGACCACACCTTCTTTGAGTATCCTTTGAGTTCTTTACTTACCCTGCCAATTACTATCTGTCGGGCGACCTCGTGACAAGCAAGCTTGTCGGGGATGAACAATGGTATCACAAGCGGGGGAACGACAACCCCGAACACTCTGAAGTACGAGAACTCTACCTCCATGTACCAGTCTTCTATGCCACTCAGATTTGCAGCAATGTTGTCCGAGATATGAGGTGGTGGGTGACCAAAAATAGCGATGTGCAGGGGCACCATCACCCAGTTGCAAATTTCATATATGAAACTGTCCACCTTATTTTCCCATAGTCTTTCGTGATATACATGCACGGGTCTGTCCTCGGCCGGAGTCCAAGCCCATCTCATCAGTGGGAATGGTGTCATGGAACATATTGCATCCATAATATATGCGGACATGAAGAATGAGGACGACCTCCCACTTTCCTTCTGCTCTCGATACTCTGTGACTCAGTTGGCCAAACTGTCCAAGAGTATCTTTGCCCAATTAAACGAGCAACCTTCTGCAACCCGAAACATCAGAGGCATCCACGCAATGAAAAAATGCGATGTGTCCTCTCTCCCAAATAGTCAGCATGTCATCATGGCCACATACTTATACTGTGGCTCTAGCGAAGCGATTGAATAAATGCCTTGGTCATTTGCTCTGAATTTCGCGGAGCGCGAAACCCAATCCTTTATCAAACCGGGCATGGTTTTATCATATTGTGTGCACTCCTTTTATTTGAATTCCTCCAGGAATTCAGCACCATATGTGTATTCAGACGTCGTCGGGAGCTTATACATGGTTTGGATATGTTCTGGCCTAAAAGTCCCGACCATGACCCGTTGCTGGTTCATGATAGTTCTGGTGGGTAGGTCTATGTGATCCAATTCCCATCTGATCATGTCATAATATGGGAGCAACCATGGTCTAGTTGCTACCCTGTTCATTCCAGATTGGACAACTATCTTGTATTTAGTGTTCAGGTCATCCTTTTCATTGTCATCTGGGTCTGAATAGTTCACCAATTCTGATTGCAAAATGTCTGAAACAAATGACCAGCTGGGGACCGAGTCGACACTTCGGGGTGAAGTGTCGGAGACATTGTCTGAGCCTTGTCCTATGACCTCGACATTCACTTTTGCTTCTTTCCGTGGAGCCATAGCCGAAGCTTGCGTTTTCTCCCTTCTACGATAGAACTGCGTATACATGCAGAAATTAGTTCACTCAGAAATGACGAGCTCTGCGTGTTTATGAAAATGCGTTCATTATAATAAAATGAACCTCTTATATATATTTTAAAATTCGGTACTTTTCGAAATAAGCCTGTCAAATCGTAATTAGAAACAAATTTATTGCGTAAAATCCGATCTTATATGCGTGGATCTACCCTACTTCTCCATAAATGTCATCAATTTCTGGCGGTTTGACAGTCAGTCGAAGTATGGTGAGCAAATGGCTACCTCGGGAAATGTACAAGCCTCGAGGTGCGGGATATATCTTACTTTATCTTAAATTATCAAATCTTACCAACGTAAATCAATTTCTCGTCGTTCGCTACATAGTGGATTTTCTTTTAACATTTTGAATCTCCAACTCGCGAGATCATGAGGACCGACTTCGGTTTAATTAAAGGTAATCGCAATTTAAGGCATAATTAATTTTATAATCGTTTTACTCGCCGTATCGCGACTCGGAACTTCGAAGATAAATTTTTGGGAGACTAGTATGCCGAGTCGCGAAACCGTGAGATGGCGATAATTAAGACTCAATTAAGAGTAAGAAAATATTGGATTAGGCGATTAATTAATCATGCTATAATTGCATCGCGACTTCGTGAGTTGGGGTTTTAGACGTCGTAACTTTCGAAAAGATAGTGCCGAGTGGCGAAACACCGAGAACGGATTTTAACCACGGTTATATTTTTTTCCTTTGATCCTTGACCAGGGTTATCCCGAAAAAGCCTCGTGTGCTCAGTTCTCGGGGTTGTAAAAATGAAAATTTTGGTTCGACAGATGCTGAGGCACGAAACTACGACGACGTCTAATCATGAGTTAAAATACTTTACCCTGGTTATTTCTTAGAGTGAAAATTTAAAATGACTTCGTTGTTTCGTGATTCGGGACGTGTGAAATTATGAATTACGGTATCCGACCTGCGAGATCCCAAAATAGAACAAAAATAAAAGAGGGAACACTCCCATGAAAGGTAGGGATTGTTTCGAGAGTAGAAAAACATCGATGCTCATGCGACCAGCCTTCATAGGTCTCATCCTCTCGGACGGAAGAAGAAAACCAAATTTAGACTTCAAGCATCAAATGGAAAATTGTGACAGGCCAAAAACAAAGGTGGCTCCAACATAGGCTCCAACTAGGTATCCCGTCTTCCTGTGAGGCGAGAAGAACAGTAGACCACGTGCCAATATTGGGTTAATGGAGTCAAAATCTCAATCAGACAGAAAGGTTCCAAGAAAGGAGGATCGAAGGGGGAAAAGATTACGTTCTTAACCTTGAGAAGTTTTTTCAAAATCAGATACTCCTTTCAAACACCACTGTAGTCTCTTTCACAATTTTCCCTTTCCCACTACTAACTTTGGGTATGTTTTAAGACAGTCGAAACGACCGTAGGGGACTCAACAGATCTTGTGGCTCTCAGCTTGCATCAAAAGGATGAGATTATATTATTTTAAATCGGGGAGTCTCATCTGAATTTGGGATGTGGATCAGGTTTTTAGAAAGCATTGGTTACCAGAGTAGAGTGATATTCATGTATAACAGCCTTACAGATATCTCAGACATTGCTTCACTGCTAGCGAGCCTGTTCAGTACCCCGATGAAGTTATTTGGCCCCTTTTACTGAATTTCCTTTCACCACTTCGGACAATATTTATGCATTTAAATGCTAAGACGAGGGCAATCATTTATGAATTTCCTTTCCTCGTCTTCCTGGACTAGGTGGGGGCAATCGTTTCTGAATTTCCTTTCACCACCTATCTTATAATTTAATTTTTGAGTGCGAAGATGGGGGCAATCAGTTTGTATCAGGGCTGATATCTGTGTAATATTTTGCAATAGAGGTCTATCAACTTACTTTGATTACTCGGTACCAAGCTTACCTTGACCCTCACAACACCTTCGTTTTTAGGGAGACAAGGAAAATAATTTTTTAAGGGGCATCCTGTTTGAGAAAGCTTTGATTCTTTGGATGCTGTTGAAAAACCTAGGAAAGTTAGGATCACTCTAAACGTTCCTTTGTTTAGCAGGGGATTAAGTAGTTGTGAAGACCCGCTTTCTTATCAAGATCTGTTTTGAAACCTACGAGGTTTAAAATGAAAAAACTTTATCCCTTCGCAATGAAATGAAAAGATGGGAGCTTGTCAAAAGTTAGACCCGAAAACAAGCAGGATATAGGGCAGCGATTCATCGATCGAAAATACAGAAGATCAAAATAGTTCGAGGTTGGCTCTTGTAGATATCTTTGGGGGTAGTTATTTTTGACCGACTGTTTTTAGATTTAGTGTATCATTCAAATTATTTTAAATCAAAGGGTATCAAGCGAAGCAATAATCCTGTTATCTAATACCTTAGCCGATATTGTATTTTGAATGATGTTACCTTGGTTTACTTTTAACAGTATTTCATAACATGTGCATTGAGAAAGCTCACCTTTACTTTTTCTTTTCACTATCTTTGTGCATTATGAGGCTAATGTTAGGTATCACCTGTTTCATGTCGATTTATTCCTGACACCGCCTTGCAAATTACTCTTCCTGCTATCTTTGCAAGCTGTTGAATCCTGTAAAAAGAAAACACTAACTTTATTAGGAATATGTCTAAAAACTATGAACAGAAAAAAACAGAAAGTCAAAAGGGTAATGTTTTAAACAAAAATGCATGTATGTACACAAAATAATTTTTTTTTATTTTTTTTATTTTTTATTTTTTGATGGAAACTGTTATGTCATGTAATGTTTCAGATATTGCTCGTTGACAGGGGCGCTGAGGACTTCTTCGTCAATGTTTTCCAGCAGAAAGAAATTTTTCCCTTCTGGAGCCAAGACCCTGAATGGTCCATACCAGAGGTGGTCAAATTTACCATGCTTCGCGGCTTCCTCCTTCCTTGCATCCCATCTTAGTACTAAGTCACCTGGAAGGAATTCCCAGTCCTTTGCTTTGAGATCGAACAATTCTTTCATCTCATCCTGGTACTTCTGCATTTTTTCATATACCTCAACTCTATGTTGTTGAACCTCGATCAGCTGGTTAATTCTCCTGGTTACATGATTGGGTTCTTCATTTTGATCCTGCCATAGCTTCATCACTGGCAGCGCCAGGTTTATAGGTAGTACCGCCTCTGTCCCATAGACCATTTGAAACGGTGAAATGCCGATAGACCTTTTAGTGCTGATGCGGTTTGCCCATAATGCATATTTCAAGTGCACATGCCAAGACCTCTTATTTTCATCCAGTACTTTCTTGATTATGTTCACCAGGCTCTTGTTAGATGATTCAGCCAATCCATTCCCCTGAGGGTAATATGCAGTAGAATGGCCGAGAACAATATTGTACTTCTGGCAGAAGCTGATCATAGCCATAGAATTGAAAGCCTGGGCATTATCGATGACTATCTTTCGGGGGCACCCGAATCTTGACAAGATGTTATCCTCCAAGAAATCGATCACCACCGAGTCTGTTTCCCTTTTGGTTGGAATGGCTTCCACCCACTTGGTAAAATAATCCGTAGCTATTAGGATCCATTTATGCTGAGAACTAGAATGAGGATTTATTTCCCCTATGAAGTCTAGACCCCATTATTAAAACGGAGCTTCGTCTTTGACTGGAACAAGTGGCAGTGCAGGGAGTTTCTGTTTACCAGCGAATATTTGACAGGGGTTGCACGCACGTACTTTGTCATTAACGTCTGAAAATAGTTTAGGCCAATAGTATCCGACCCTCAAGATCTTGTAGGCTGTGGCTCTCCATGCATGGTGTCCTCCACAGACTCCTTCATGAAATTACTCTATAACCCGTGGAGTTTTCAACTCAACCAAATAGACTAGCAGGGACCTGAGTGGATCCTTCCAGTATAGTTGATTTTCGACGATGCAATATTTTACAGCATGAATTTTTAAAGTTCTACATTTGGTTGGTGATAGTCCATCTGGGCATTTCAGATTTAACAAGTAGAACACTATGTATTTATACCAGTCTGATGATGTGAACCTTTCCTCGATTTTGCTTGGATCTGTCTGGTCATCCAGCTCGTGCAGGTGCGTGTCTCCGTCTTCTTCTTGGAGGAAATTTATATCAAGAGCTCTAAGATTCGACTCAGCCAAGAGTTTGGCCAGACCCTGCCCCTTTATCAATTTAGTCGGCTTGACTTCCAGATCGAATTCTTGTATTTTGGCGAGCCATCGCCCTCGTTTTCCATCACTGTCCGACTGTACCAATATGTCTTTTACAGAACTGGTGGGCACATACGTGATTATTTTTTAATGTAGCACATAGGTCCTGAATTCTTTCAATGCTTTTACCATTGCGTATGCTTGTTTTTCCATTATGTCATATTTCAGTTCTTCATCTCTGAGGCTTTTGCTAAAAAACGCTATCGGCTGCTTGAACCCCTCTTCATTTTTCTGCAAGAGTACCGTGGCGATGGTATGTTCGGAAGAAAAAGAGAAGATGAGAAAATCTTTCAGATAATCCGGACTCGCTAACACAGGTGCCTCGCTTATGACTTTTTTAATATGCACGAATGAAGCCCTGGCCTCGGTGGTCCAGTTTACCCCGTTATCCTTCTTCAACATTCCTGTAATCAGTTTGACAATTTCAGCGAAAGTGGGAATGAACCTTCGTAGAAAATTTATCTTTCCTAAGAATGAATGAATTTATTTTATATTTCTAGGGATAGCGATAGTATCTATCACTTCAATCCTCTTAGGATCAATCCTGATTCCCTCCTTAGATATGACATGGCCTAGAATCTTACCTTCCCGCATAGAGAAATGTGATTTCTTTGGATTCAGGGATAGACCAAACCTGCGACACTTTTCGAATGTCTGTATTAGATGCATCAAATGTTCTTCCTCAGTTTTAGAAAAAACCGTTAGATCATAAAGGTAAATGACTATGAACTTGTCCCTTTCTCCCACGAAAGTGATGTCCATAGCTCGCTGGAAAGTGGCCCCTGCATTCATCAAACCAAAAGGCATTTTGTCATGCATGAAAGTACCCCAGGGCGTGGTGAAAGCAGTTTTTTCCCTATCTAGTTCATTCATAGCGATCTAATTATAACCAAAGAAACCATCTATCATAGACATTTGATTATCTCCAACAACCTTTTCCAAAACATGGTCCATCTTGGGCAGCGGGTAATTATCTTTGAGAGACGACTTGTTTAAGTTTCAGAAATCCACAAAGAGTCGGATTTCCCCATTCTTTTTCCTGACTGGGACTAGGTTAGCCACCCAGTCCGAGTATCTCAAAGGCCCGATTATTTTTGCGTCCAAGAGTTTTTTAACTTCCTTTTCTATCACGGGTAACAGAATGGGGTTAATTTGCCTAAGCTTTTGCCTAAACGGTTTGACCCCAGGCTTCAAGGGTATCTTGTGATCAATAATGGAAGTGTCGTACATTTTCAATTCATCATAGGACCAGGTGAAAACATCTTTGTATTGTCTGAGTAAGTCTTTATACTTATCTTTCGCTTTGGGAGGGAGGAACTTCGATATCTTTACCATCTGGGGTTCCTTTTCGGTTCCTAAATCACAGTCCTCCACTTCTTCTGGTTGGGGCTGCAAAGTGGACTTTACAGGTACATCGTTCAGATCAAAAAGTATTTCCAAAGGAATCAATCCTTTGGGGATCTGATTGCTTTTAAGGACCAACATACGATGATCTGCAATTTTTTCTCGGAAGATTTCAGGTTCCTCTCCTTCTTGCATGATCTACATCGAGTCGTTCTGATTTTCTTGGTCTGCATAAGTTTCAGAGAATTCACCTACTGCTGTAAGGAATTTCTTAATTTGTTCATCATCTTCAAAGAATTGCCAGTGTCGGATATTATCTGGTATGGAGGGTTTGTATCTGATTTCAATGTGATATTTCAGTTTGAAGGTCGTGGGAGGAGAGAAGGTTGAAGCTGCCTTTGCCAATGCATCAGCATGCATATTCTCTGCGCGAGGGATAAAATGGATATTCACAGATGAGAAAAATTTTTCCATGAGATCCCAAGTACAATTTCTATATGCTCTTAGTCTGAGATGCCTGGCCATGTACTGTCGGTTTACCTATTTTACTATCAATTCCGCGTCACCATACACCTCCAAGTTTTTTATATTTAGCTTTTTGGCAGCCTCTAATCCTAAGATCAATGCCTCATACTCGTACACATTATTAGTGTAATCTATGTCCCACTGCAAACGATAGGAGAAAGGAACAATGAACTTACCTTCAGGTGCCACCAAAAGAACTCCAGCACCTGCCCCTTCAGAAAACGAAGCACCATCAAAATACATCTTCCAGACGCTAGTACTACACATCTCTTCTATTATGAGGTTCGCCTCTTCTTGTTTTGTATCGATTTCCTCCAGGAAACCGTCAAGACCATCATCAAAAGAGAGGATGCAATTTCCCAAATCTTGGTCTGCAATGTAAATAGGGAAGTTATGCGGGTTTTGAGGATCACTGACCATATATGCTAATCTTGTTTCCCTGTATAAATGAGTAAACTGACCACCGAACATAGGGATTGTGGCATAAGTCATGTCTAACTGAAGAGAAGCCCCCAACTTGGCTACCCATGACCTAGATAATAGCATACCATACTTAGGGGGGGTATCAGTGATAACCACGTCCATCATGATACTCTTAACAGGGACCTGCGCCAGGGTAACCACAATATCCTTTATCATTCCCATGCATTTAACCTTCCTCGAATCAAAGGAGTATAGATTTCCATAAGGTCTTGTGATCTGGAGACCTAGCTTCTCCATTATAATTTTGGGCATAACATTATGAGAAGCTCTGGAGTCTAACATACAATTATGCAACAACTCGTCATGTATGTTCAGGGTGATATAAAAAGGAGTGATGTTGTCTTTAGACCCTTCAAAATGGGGACTAAAAGTGATGTTTGGTCTATCATCTTCCAAGTTTATGACATCAGACTGGCTTTCTAGCTCAGAGACACCTATCATTTTGGTAATTTGTTTGCGATAAATGGGGTTTTTCGCTAATTCCACCAAAGGGATCGGTATATTAATTTTGTTTAACTCATTTTCAAAATTAAAAGCTCCGCTCATCTTGTATGTTTCTCCGGTGGAGACTTCCGAAATTTTTCTTCCTGAATTATTTGTCTGGACAGATTTATCATTCATGATCCTAGTTGAAGACGTAGCATTATTTACGGGTGCGGTTTCCTAAGTTTGAGTTCCAACTTTTTCCGCCTCGGACTCTTGAGTGCCTACTCTCCTGGTTTTTTTGTTTGGTAGTGGGATCTCGTCTGAAGGAGGCTCATAAGTTTGGCCTCTTTGAAGGATATTTTTCAGTTGAGTCATGGAGGTGGGCTTATTTTTAGACCTTAGATTGTATTTTGGCTGGAAATCAGCCATCATTACCTCAGTTTCTGATTTAGAGTCACAGATCTCGGCGTGATCACCCTCCTCACTCTCATTTGACTGCTTTGGAGTGTGTAAGGACTTTTCATAGTCTTCGCGAGTCATATATGGTTGACTACAATCATCACCGAAGTTCGTGACGTCGTTATCTGAATCTTCGTAGTCTTGAAAATCGTTTCCTCCTATAAAATTTTCAATCTTTAAAGGAGCTTGTATCCTTTGATCCTCTCTTTTTATTTGTTTTTGTTGATTAGGAGGGTTTTGATTTCTCTTGAAATCTTTTTTGGGATAAGAGTCGGCCTTGGCCTGTTCGAGTTCCATTCGGGCTACTTTATTCGACAACTCTTTAATCACTCTAGCCATATCGTCCACCCTATCATCTGAGGATCTGTTGGACCCTGGAGAGATAGCTTGTTCTCTAAAGCGCCTGGTCTCTCAGTTTCCAGTCTCTACTCTAGCCTTAATTTTACCTGAAGCCATCATATTAGATTCTATTTCTACCGCATCGTCCTGCATACGGTCTAAGGTGGATCCCCTTCATTCTCGCAGAAGTAGTGCGAAATCTAGCTCAAAAGCTCCGGTGAAAGTCACTTTGGCCGTGGGTTGAGAAGGTTTGACTTCAGCTGGGATTTTATTGTACAGTTTATTGAATCTCTGGATGAATTCCAAGATTGTTTCTGAGTTCTTTTTCTTCAAAGACCCAAATTCGGTTAGATAATAGAGATGGTGTTTCCGCTCTCCCCATTGTCTGAGGAAAGCATCTTCCAAAGCGTCATATGACATGATAGAGGCTGCGGGTAGGCTCTAAAACCAAGTTCGGACCTTACCTTCAAAGGTTTGGACAAGGAGTCTCGAATACACATCCTCGTGCTTGATACTGAAGATATCTGCGAATTGGTCGAAAAAAATTATATGCTCGGCCACAGTCAGATCTCCCTCCCCGGTAAATTTTGGTAAGTTTTTTATGTAATTTTCTGGAAGATCGTGTAGGGGGATGGGCAATACTAACGGGGTGTATCTGGCTATGAATTTAATGAAAACTCTGGGAGGGGGGCCTTGACCTCCACCTCCACCTCCACCTACAGGGGGGCCTTGACCTCCACCTCCGCCTAGAGGGGGGCCTTAACCTCCACCTCCTCCTAGAGGGACTCCTCCCCCTCCTCCTTTGATAAACCCTCCGCCTCCTCCTATAAACCCTCCACCTCATCCTCCGGCAGCTGCCATCATTGTTTGTGGAAAGTTATAAAAGGGATTTTCAAAAAATGAAAGGGAAACTTTATTTTCTTTGCTAAGAGGAGACTCTGAGGAGGAACGATAAGGAACGCGAGGAGTTGGTTCCTCGAACTTGCAAGAGACGGAGTCAGGAAAACTGACTGGTGTGAGAAACGAGTGTGTAACACACTCTTCAGGATTTGGAGAAGTCGGGAAATTTAACTGAAGATAAGATGGAGTTTCAAAAACCGACGAACCTTCAAGAGAGCCCTTTGCCCTCTATATCAAGGGGACTGTTGGATGAATCTCACTCCTAATTTTAGAGCGGATAGGCGTTGAATGTTTAGCGTCAAAAAAATGACTGAGAGAGGTCAAGGGTTCAGAAGGATTCTCGGTCTTCAGTGATGGGATTTCAAGTTGTCAAACCGCAGCGGTTGGCTCAAAAGAGCCTCTCGCTCTTAGAATTTTTTCGGGATCAGTAACTGGCATGAACTGCTCACCATTCAGGTTTTGTCTGGTATTCCTTCGACCGAATGCCAGTTTATTTCTTCGTGGAGTCGCCAAGTGAAATATAAAAATCCTTAAAATATAGTTACCCTTTGTTCACTATCAAAGGGTAACACTTTCAACGAAAAACAAATGTTGTTTTCCCAGGGAAAAAGATTTCGTAGCTTCGGTCCCCAGCAACGGCACCAGAAAGATGTTGTTCCTGAGTCTGTACTTAAGGCTCAAAAGTACAGTGTCAAGGCATCCGAAAGTGGTTAGGATAGGGAGAAGGGAGGGAGTCAACCTTTGGAGAAAGAAACTAAGGGAGATTTCTTCGTTGGGGTTGTCTGGCTTCGAACTGTTCCTGAATATTTATGTCTCGTTCAATGGCTGCCCATGATTGTTCAAGTTCGACCCGGTTAGTTGTTGTTTTAAGGATAGTGTTCAAAAGGTTTAGGGTGATGTCTGTTTGGTTCAATAATCTAGGATCGACGTTAGGTTGAGTTGGTATAGGGAATGTCATGGGGGAATAGTAAAGATATAAAAGACTTTTAGGAAATATTAAGTGTTGTCTCAGTTTGATCTTATAAAAGAGAACTTACAGTTGAAGAAATAACATATAGATGCAAATCTAAGGCTCGTTCCCGTAACTGTATCATAATTTTATAAAAGGGGTGAGATGAGAGAAAAACATTGAGCCATTTACAAAGTAAAGTTCCAACCAGTGGGAAACTCACGACATAAACGGGAGAGGAAAATATGTAAGAAAATAACCAATGTAACAAAGAATATATGTAGAATTCTAAAAATGCATATTGGTCTTACACAACTGATAGTTGGTGCAGAGGAAAGGCAATAAACAATTACAGAAAACCCAAATTCATTTGTTATAGTAGTGGTCGTACTAAATTACAATGAAGCACATCAATTATGAATATGAATTGAAATGTAAAAATGAGATACAAGGAAGCAAACTTGTGATACATAAGTGATGGAATTGAGAATCTCGGATCCACTTGTATTAAATCTCAATGCACAAATTATATTACAAAAAATCAAAAAGGGTCCAGCCCTGGTTATTTCTCTCTGGGGTATATTTATACAATTTTTACAAAGCCGGTAGAATCTCAATAGTCAAAAAATTCCAGTTACGATAGAAGGGAGAGAAATCGCTCCATTTCCCCAACTCTGTCTTCACTTAGTGCCAGGTGCTTGTCTTCGCGCAGACTCGGTGTAGGCGATACATCTTTCCACAAGTTGAGATACGAGCTGTGAAGGCTCCGCTTGATAGCTGGCCTCTACGAAGAAACATTCACGGGCTAACTGCTGTAGTTTGTCTCCCATTTGTGCATCGATGATGTCGAGGGCACTTAGTTGCGCGTTGGGCTGGATCATGTGCTTATCAAATCGGGCCATGTCCACCATATCTATCTGAGAGATATAGGCCGAATCTCTCTCATCCTTCTCTTTTAGATCAAACGAGATCTATTCCACATTCATTTGTATCAATGTTTCTGCATTGCCTCCACTGTCTATACCCAACAGCTCGCCGTCTATAGAATTGAAGGCTTCTTCTAATGAGTTTGTTACCTTTTGGGCTTGCTTCTTTCCCAAGGTAATGTTGTGCTCCCAATCCTTCAGCAGAATATTACCTCTGGTTTGTTCTGGGATGGTGAGACCAGGAGGACCCATTGAAACTCTATTATTTGTGGCTATCACCGCCTCCTGGAAGGTGACCTGAGTCACTTCTGCGTCTCTTTCTCTGACCGTCAGGTTCTTAGAAACCCAATTCATCAACAAACAATTCTCTCGGATCGCTCCCGCTTTGGCGAGAAAATTCTGTTGTGCAGAAGAGATTCTATTCCGAATCTCGATCACTTAGGATTTAAACCTCTCGACGTTGATCGTCCTACTTTCGGTGATATCTACCGGAGCCTGCAGCTCTGCAATCATATTCCTTTGTTGGCCCGCCTGTATCCGACCATCTCGGACCACTAGATGTGCTTGCTCGAGCTTGGTTTTAAGCACCTCTATCTCATTTTTATCAGCCAGTCAGGCCAGTTCTATCTCCGCGCTCACCTGACCTCTAGCATTTTCCGTGGCCGAGGCTAATCTAGCCTCGAGAGTCCTGATTAGGCGATTCTTTCTTTTGAGTTGGTTTTTTAAAAGCCTGACCGAGAATTGATTAGCCGATGCATATGCTCCCAGCATCCCTGCGATCTTCGTGGTGAATTGCTCATTCTTTTTATTTTTTTCGTCGGTCATAACTTTGAGCTTCTTAGCAGTCGACTCTCCCTCTTGGTAGAAATCCCTTTTCACCACCGCTTTCCTCTTTTTATCAAATAAGAACTCATTTGGAGGGAGTTCCTCTACTCTTATGGGCCTCAGTTCTTCATTAAGTATCCATCCCTCGCTGACATTTCCCTGTGCCGACTGCAATGGTGTGACCGAGGTGATGGGTTCTCCGATTTGTTTTGTCGACTCTCTCGGAGTGTCGACAGGATTCTGCTTCTTTGGCGGCACTAGAGTCTTTGTTTCAGTCTCTGGATTTTGTTTCCTTGGCGGGTCTTGTTGGCAGCCAATTCAATTTTTCCATTTCCCTATAAGTTCCCTACACCTATGTCTTCTGAACTTTAAATTGTCGTCGCATTTCTTCAAATAGGCGATATTTTCATTCTTTGCGACATTTGCAAATTGGTCTCCATTTAGTTTTCACGACTGTAAGCATGAAAACTCCTCCATCATTCTTTGAACTGTCATGATCTTTTATTAATATTTTGAATGGCACTTACCCCTGGATTATCATTAAGTGGCTAAAAGATTTTCGAACTGTGCCTATTTGCCTATTCTTGCTTTAATTGCGCAACTTGATTTTTTTAAGTCATTGAGCATATGGATTTATATTTTTGAGACCTGCCTAATCATTCAATTACATAGGGGTCATGGTTCGTTCTTGTTTTTATATATAATGTGATCCTTATGTTAAAATTTATATAGCTCTTGGCTTGTCAATTTTATTTGAATTCGATTGGCTTAATGTTTTAAAGTTTTGATTACACTATTATGCAATGGTGCGTTGATTAAACACTTGGGTTTGATTTTACATTGAATAGTCATGGTTTGAAATATTACAATGGCGCATTGGTATTCATCGTTTGATTTTTGGTTCGGCTCGATAGTATAATTTGAACTATGTTTTGATTGTTTCAACTGTGGGTTAATATGCCAGTTGTACTTTGCCATTAATATTTTGCATGGAGATAAGTGATTCCACCACCCTCGCATGTGCACATTAATGCTTCCCCTTTGATCGTTCATAGTGGTTAGACTGAATGACTTTGCTCCTGTGTGCTAGTGATTTTGAACCAAACCCGTACCATGTGCTCGCACCATGGCTCCAGTCATGAGGGCTGAACCGAATGGTAGCCAGGATTTGTTGATGTTCGACAGTGCCCGCAGTGACCTTGAGGAAAATGGGTGGCTCCCGTTCATACAGAAATTTGATGGTTTTAACCTCTGCATTGCTAGGAAATTCGCATTGACCTTTGATGCCTGTCAAGCCAAGGTCGGCGATGTTCAATTGCAATTTGACGAGTAGTTTGTAAGTCTTGCTACGGGTTTGCCTGTCACTGGACAACGATGGTCCAAGAATTGCAAGGTAGAAGAAGTCCCTTAGACTTTTCTCTTCCAGTCACGTAAGGTTAGTTCCTGTGATAAAGGTCTTCCCGTGACCATGCTCAAACAACGATGGCATGACTTATTAATGATTATCAAGTAGTTTATCACTTGCGAGGGTCGGTATGGCTTCATTTTCTTACACCATCTTCGTCTGCTTATGGTTTTTATGGGTTATCAACTCAATATGCCGTATTATTTGCATAAAAGCCTGTTTAAGATGTCTAAGAAGTACGAAAGGAACCAGGCTGATAGCATCCTCTTTCACTATGGGCTGGTTAAAATGATTGTTTTTTGTCATCTGGGGTTACACCGAGACTGTTGGAACGATTTTCTTTCTCGCAATGGTTTTGAGGATCCTAATCCTCCACAGGTTGACAAACTTGTGGTTACCGAGAACAAAGATATACCCCCGGTACCCTACAGTATGATGTTACCTAAACCCTTACCCGACTCCCCTATCGACCTACCCCACTCTATGACCAAGGATGTCGAAAATGTTAATACTGTGGGAAAGAAACCCAAAGCCAAACCCACTGCAAACGACAAAGGAAAAAATAATGCGCATCTGATCTCTCGAATGGTGAGGAACAAGCCAAAACCCCTTGTCAATCCTGACCCTATCGTGTTGAGCGAGGACTCTGATTCAGAGATTGAACATTTTTTGGCAAGTGAATATCCCTATTCGGAAGGTTTGTGTGCCAAACCCTCATATGACTTCGTGGAAAACCTACCACCTTGTTTGAAAAATGACCCTAACTACCCAGGCATTAAGCTGCCTTGTGAAACCCCCGGTCATTCATATAAACCCTCTCCTGCTCTGTCGAAGCCTACAGTGCCACCCTGTGATCAATGCAGCGTATGGTTAGAGAGATATTATCTTGATGTGCCGATGCTACAGTCAAAGATTAAATATTTGGAGGACCAGGTTACGCTGCTTACCTGTTAGAAGGCTGAGCTACAGACCACTGATAAGAGACAAAGATCGACAGGCTCCATTTTGTTTAAAAATGTAGAATCGGCCATGGCTGTGGTGAATTCTAAGCTGGTGTAATTGGATAGCCTAGTCACACAGGTATGTGTAATATCAATCATTTTTGTATATAGTATGAGTTTATATAGCAATTCAAATTTGGTTTGAATAGCTCTGTTCAATATTGATTGGTTTCGTTTCTTAGCCTTGCTTTGACTGAATGGAATTTTGTTTCCCAGTTTAGTTTCGATTAGATTTTAATCGATCCAATTTGATTTGATATGGATTTGAGTTGTTTGATTTAGCCAAAATGAATGCTCTGCTATCGATTGAAGTCGTTTGATAGACACAAGTTGTTCCTCATATTTTGATTCTCAATGCAATCCCATTTCGTTTTGATTTCGTTATAATGTATATGCTATGATTGGTAACAATTGTGATATGGTTAACTGTTACGGTTTTATGTCTATATGGATTTCGACCAATTCAGATACAATTTAGATTGTTTTGAAATGATTCTGTACAAATTCACCCAAATCGTGAATGGATTCAATTTGTAACAGTTATGTGAAAACCGGTCGGTTAATTCATTTTGATTTGCTGTTAGAACGACCCTGTCATCGGTTGGATTTGTAATGAATATTCAGTTACAAGTTGGTTTGTAAAACAAGATTGGATTCACTGTTATTCTATATTCAACTCAGACACGATTTTTTTTTATTGTTGCCCAGTTTATGATTATCATTTCTGTTGACTTGATGATGGTTCTGATCACTATTAAATGATCCTGTCTGTTGACTGTATAACGCTCAGCAATCAAAATCTATGGCGAATTTTGGTTGATGTTGTTATATTTACCCATGATCGTAACAATTTTTCCATCTTTGTATTTAATTAAAACAACATGAATCTTATGCTACATTATTATAGCCATAACGAATGGATTATGATTATGTTGGATTAGATCGTATCACATACGATATGATTCACTATGGATTTCATTTGATATGAAACAGTCTTGTTACTGTTTGACCCGATTTTATGGTAAAATGAAACAGAGTATTCTTACCCCTGTTTTCGATTGAATCACTTTTGGTTTTGTTTAAATGATAAAATCATTTATCATTAGTGATTCATTTTCAATGTTTATTGAAAGAAGATTGGATTTGATTCTTTTAAAAAGATTTGATTTGATTTCTATTTGATCATGTATGCTATTTTCGACTAGCTACAGAATCAGATGATTTTGTAGCTAAGTCTGTAGAATCAAATTTCTATTGTTTTTCTAATGAAATATCTTTCTAACTTGATATGTTTGGTCTATTGCAGATGAATTCAAAATTGCAGTGGATATGATGAACAGTTAGGGGATATTTCAAAGATTTCACTTGCATTTTAGTTTCCTAGTTTAGTTGATTTTTGGGATATCTCCCATATTATGTAAAACAGTTTGACATTATCCACAGGGAGGTTTTACCCTGTGGAGAGACTTATAAATACCTATCATTTTTGTAATAATGATCATCCTAATTTATGGGAGAACAAGGATATGAAATTTTAATACAGACTGAGGCAGAATTTGGTGTTTTGTTACAGCTTTAGCTTCTCATCATATCAATATTTTGTTTCATGTTGTGTATATCAATTTGTAATTGGTTAATGACTACTTTAGCTATCTTGATCTTTTGCAAATGATATAATTTAATCACTGTAATCCATATCTGATTTCTCCAAGTATTTAAAGAACATAACAATTGTTGATTCAGTTTGTGAACGACAGATTTCTCTTCTTCATAAGTTGAATTATTAAGTATAAGTTTTTGCATAATAGGTTTCCCTTATTGTAGAGATTTATAAATCATATAATTGTTACGATTTTTTATGTCTTGTTTGTCCTGTAAACAACTTAAAGAGCAGCGCAGCCTATCGTTTACGAGAAGCTTTTGTATTAATCGGTGCGAGTTTCCTTCCTCCGGCCAGCTTCAAAGTCATCAAACACAGGACAAATTAGGAGCGTTTACAGGTCAGTTAGTCACTTCTTTGTTTACTGTTCTTATTAGTAGCTTAGTTTAGATATAAGTTTAGTTAGATTTATAATAGATTTTTTAATTTCAGTAAATATATTAGATCGTTTAATTTCAGTAAATTTTATTTCTTTTTCATAAAATCATAAAATCAAAAACATATCTAGCTGTCTTAGGGCAGAAAGAACATGAGTTTTACAGGTTTTATTCAAATATGCCAGTTGTGGATAATTTATATTTGTGAATAAGTTGTAATTAAATTGGTAATTAGACAGCTAATTATTAGAGTTAGTGTAATAGTAATTAGTAGATTGTATATAGAATAGTTAGAGTAGTTTATATTTAGTTTTAGTTTAATTTAGTAGTTTGTTTTTAGTTAATTTGTTTTATTAGTTTTAGTTAGTTTAGTTTCTTTTATTTAGTTTTAGTTTAATTTAGTAGTTTGTTTTAATTAGATTAGTGTATTAGTTTGTTTTTAGTTAATTTGTTTTATTAGTTTTAGTTAGTTTAGTTTCTTTTATTTAGTTTTATTTAGTTTCTTGTATTTAATTAGTTTAAATTGTTTTATTAGTTTTAGTTAGTTTAGTTTCTTTTATTTAGTTTTAGTTAGTTTCTTGTATTTAGTTAGTTTAGTTTGTTTTATTTGTTTTAGTTAGATTAGTTAGTTTAGATTAGTTTTCTCTTCGGTTTTCTTAAGACCTGAGAGCATCCAACGGAGCCGTTAAACTCGTCAGGGTGGTTCATTCCAAACAGATTGGGTTATTTAGACAACCCCGGACTAGTTCCACTCTCTCAATTGACGGACGGACAATTTCGCCCGTCAACAAATGGCGCTAGAAGGAGGGCCTAAACTTAATTAATGGCATGAGGTGGTCACAAGACTCCTCCTCCCCCTAATCGCTCACCTATAGTGACTAGAAGCCGTTCACACGATAATATTCCCCTTCAAACAACAACTACTTCAACCGAAGATCCACAAATCACAGTTGAGCCAGCAACCCCTAATCCTACAGGTGGTGACTTGGAAGAGATTGTCCGCCGATCTCTTATTAAAACACACAGTGCCTTAGCTAGTTTGAGGCAACCCAACCGTCCGTGGGGTCAACCTTTGGATTTATCTGATATCAGAGAACAATTAGGCGACACTAACCTCACTATGAATCCTACAGATCCAATCACAAATCCTTCTACAGGAGGATCTGGGATCCCTCCTTCACAACCTCCCTCATCTCCTTCCTCTTCTGGAGGAGATTCCTCTTCCGATGAAGGCAATTCACCTTCTCATCCTTCCACACCCACTACCCCAATGGTGAATCAGAACAACCCTGCTAGACCCTGGTTGGACAAGGATGTTGTAGCTATACTTGGAGCCCAACACCCTTTACCTAAGAACCCAGAGAAATGGCTTCCTAAGTTTGATCCCGATTCAAAATAGATAGCCGAAGATCATATCAAAAAATTTATGTTAGCCATCAGACTCCGTAATGTTGAACATGAAGATGTCGTCTGTAGGTTGTTCCCTTATACTTTTGAGGGTAATGCATCCACATGGTACTTTTCCCAACAGCCCCATACCATAGTGTCTTGGGAAAAGTTTGAGTCATGCTTTCTGGAAATATTCGGAGATGGTAAACCTCCAGGAATTTTAGTTATGGATCTTTCAAGCTTAAAAATGAACCCAAAAGAAAAAGTTAAAGATTTTAATCAAAGATTCTTAACTCTTAAGAATAGGATCCCTACAGATTCTATGCCTTCTGAGAGTCTTGTAATAGCTTACTACACTAAATCTTTACATCAAAGTATAGCTATTTGGGTCAAACGATCCAAAAAGGCCACGTTGTTAGAAGCCTTCGAGGAGGCTACTCAGATTGAAAAAGATATACTTAGCCTTAAGGACTCTTCTAGCAATGAAACTGAAACTGTTCCTTCTTCCAAAAAGAAGATTGAAATTCTCCCCAG